>JALIZH010017246.1:0-49535 GCA_030522465.1 Rhipicephalus appendiculatus | reverse complement strand
TTCAGCACCACAATATACTGATCCTGTGATACCCCAAGGCTTTCTAATGCCCTCTCTCAGAACTGCACATTGTCGGGGAGTGTATGAAGTGTTGCAGCATCTGGCAATCTCTTCACGGGACTCAATGCTAAAAGATGATCCATGCGTTCATTAATGAAAAGATCTCGTTGTCCGAACCGATCTGTAAGCAGCTCGATTGCAAAGGTCGCAGTTTTATTCGGCTAACCAGATGCCCTTTGATGAACCGCCTCGCGCTGCTGGTAAGGTATTGTAGCGCTCTAGAGCGGTTAGCAAATACTTGACCTTCTCGATGCACAGTAATTCGTTTTTCTGGTGGATCATGGTGTCGTGATGATCCCAGAAGGCCTGCCATTCACACAGATTATCATCTGCTGTCAGTACGTAGACAGGGTGTCTACCAACCTGGAAAACCTGGAAAAGTCAGGGAATTTGGGCATGTCTGGAAGAGTCGGGGAATTGTCATGGAATTTCTAAAAAAACCTGGCAAGGTCATGGAAACTGGCAGCAGTCTGTGCTACCGTCACGAAAATAATCATTACCATTGATCAAAGCTTAAAAAGTTGCTCCTTCGGCTGCAACCACAGGGAACAGCTAAGCAAAAGTTTAAAAAAAAGTAGGCAGTGCGTAACTGTCGCTTCTGCAGATCGCACAGCACTTCTCACTTTCCAAGCACAACATTACTCATGCCGATAAGTTTATGCATGTTTGTTTTGGCCATGATCTCGGCTTGGCTTGAAGGCCTCCTGGTTAGGCTAGAAGTGCCATTAGCAGAGGCTTGCCAGGCCATGTCAAGCTTATTCATTGGCGGTGCAACGGCAAACGTCCTCAGCTACACACTTATTGCTGGTAGCTCGCATTTCAAGGGTAGCACGGGGTAACTACAGCGAAAAGTCTCATTTCAGTTACTTGAGATTGTGGTATTAAAACTGTGATTACTCCGTGGGAACTGCACGCATCAGATACACACACGTGCTGCATAGTGGGTGTGTGCGCTGCCCACATGCTGGCTACAAAATCGGCAGCAGACACGCTGCGCTGGGACTTGGTGATGGACTGGTGCACAGCGAACGTGTGTGTGCTGTGTGCCCGGTGTGGTGTAGGATGATGGCAGGAGTGGTCGCTGTAAGCCCAGTTGTTATAATTGCGTGCTTAACCATTTTGAGTTTCTACTGCTAATAAATGTTAATTTTCTGAGATTCGTCATCACCGGCTGCCTCCCGTCTTTGACCAGACTGCTCGCACCCCACAAATCTTTTTCATTTTAAAGTAAAACCATGTTATTATTTTAATTGACTACGTTGGTTGGTGTCCCTTTCCCAATGTTATTTGCTTCCCAACCAGACAGAAGTCTGTCAATTGTTCACCTTTAAATCATTAGTCCATGGAAGAGTACGTGAATGAAGGGAACACGCCGGCAACAGTGATTCATCTACGAAATCGAGGAAGCTGTTGCCTCCTTGAACAGCCATGGTGCTGCCCCGCTGACTGTTGCAGCCTGACAGATTCCTTCGTGCTGCCACATATTCGTTAGCATTTTAAACGCACCCCCAGCTTTCATTACAGGCGACGGAGGACCTGCGTTGTGCCCCAAGCGTCGGAGCCCAGAGAAATGAAATGCAAGCATGTGTGTGCCTATCGTGTAAAAAAAAGAAAGTCTCACAGTACAACTCTGATTTTTCGGACGTTGTCATTGGTTATTGTCTGGGCAAGGTCCACAGAATACGTGAGTAGTAGTTATTCTTTTCTACTGAAAAATGTATTTTAGCGGTGCGCAATTCAGGCGGGTACACAAATCAACAGTGAAGTAAATACGATAATCCAGATCTGATCAGATTCAATTTAATCCAATCCACATCCTAAGCTGCCTGTGCTGTAGCCATTTTGCCATTCTTGTGAATCAGTTGCAATGTTGCAAAGAAGTGTTCATTTACCTCTGATTGGGTGTACACAGAAATATCCGAGCACGCGTTATAGATTAGAGCAGTGCTGAATGACACAAGTAAGGCTCAGTGCGTAGCATGCCAGAAGAGTTTCTCACTCATCAATATGGGCATCACTGCTGTCTCCAGTCATGCTGTGAGCAAGAAACACCTAGCTGCTGTGAGCTTGTCACAAAGTGCTTCCCAGACAAACATCTGCACGTTTTTTAGTGCTGGACCCAACTTACCGTGTTCTGTGATTGCAACGTGTGAATGTGTACCGGCTGTGCCAAGCACGAGTGCTGAAAGTGTACCTGCTAAGCAGTGGCCATCGCGCCTGATGGGAAGGCATCTTTAAAAACTTTTGTTGTTTCAACACTATAGCGACCCATGCATCTTTTTTTTTTTTTACCACTCGAGGGTTTGTGTCCAATACGCAGAGTTTTCCAAGCAGGCGTACCGGTCATGGAATTTGCTTTAAATCATCATGGAAAACCTAGGAAAAGTCAGGGAATTTGAAAAAAATTAAGTTGGTAGACACCCTGCTAGAGTCTACACAGCACAACTAATCAATGACGCTGCTCTCTCACCTGGTTTGGAGCATCTACGAAATTTGGAAGTTCGATGATGTTTGATCCGGGTCCAGAAGCTTGAGCATGCATCCTGGAAGCTTGCTGTCATTCTTGTGGTCAGAACTTGGGGCACACTATGGTGTAGCTGATCTTGTCAAAATCATGTGCCATTTCGACTTCATGGCCAAGGTTATCGCTTTTTGGTGACTGCAAAAATGACGTCGTCCACTCTCGATAATGCTGATTCCTTGTTCTTAACACTTTCATGACCTTGCCTGTTCTCATCGTTAGTATGCTAACGATGACTTCAAGTTAAAATTTTGGCGCTCCCTGAAGCACTTCTGGACAGCTAATGCCATTTAAAGGGTAAAATAGGCAGTATTTTATCAGTTTAATTTTTTTTCTTTCTTCTCTTTTTTTTTTTCTTTTGCCTTGGAAAAATATTTAAAGCTCCTTCGCATTCGCAGTCGGGCGAGGTGAGTGCTGGTGGTTCCGGTTGTGGTATCGACGTCGCTCGCGGGTGCTCCACGAAAAGCGGCGAATTTTAACGGATTCCGATGAATCTGAGCATCAATCTCTGGGTGATGGTAGCAGCACAGACATGGAAGACGCCATCGATTTGTCAGACTTCACTACGGATGGCGATAGTGCGTCAAATTGCCCTGCCACATCAGCAGGCATCCGCCAGTAAGTTTCGCTCTTTCCTTGGGCCGTTTTATAGCAGCTGCTCATTGATGTAAACCTATTCGTGTGTTCTAAATGTCACAGCTTTCATCTGCCAGGTGGCAACTTTGTTCAAGCAGGAGCATTTGGCACCAGCTGCAGAAAGTTCTCTCCGTGAAGACCTTAACCTAGTGCTCTGGAGTTTGGCGTGGAGGCTTTGTCGTGTCGTTTTTCACCGCAGAAGTGGCCCCAGAGACATGCAGCCACAAAAATAAGTATAGGTGGATGCATATTTTCGAAAAGTCAATGCACAGTGAGCCAAACTTTGCTTCACCACATTGCGAAACTTCTTCATGCAGTGGCGATAGGCACTGGTGCTTATATTTTCGCATGTATGTAAATAACTTTTGTACTTACAAAGCTTAAATTTGCAGTATTATTCTATAAGGGGTTTGTGTTCAAAGCATATATTTCAATTTTTTTTTAACATTTACCCTGTGCAGAGTAGCATTGATGTCCTTATGAATTTTTTTTCTTTTTCGTTGCATTTTTGTTATTAATAATTTTTTTATGATATTCAAAATAAATCTGTTGTTTGAAATTAATACTGTTGAAATACTAATTTTTCTTCTATCATGTGATACCCTGAACTTTAGCATCAATCAATTTCTGTGGCAGGTGAAAAAATATTTCCTGGGCTACCCAAAAACAACAGATTTTTCGGCAGTCACGAAAGTGTTAAGATAGTCCAGTTGCATGCTAACTTCCGAGAGGTGGGAATTCGTTTGCTGTAGCACGTCCGTTAACTGTGTTAGTGTTCGCATGACACCAGCCCTGTGTGCAGCATGGTTCATCCACGGCTGATCCAAGTTCGGCATGGCTGTGACACGAAGGCTTCTATTGACGAGCAGTAACCGGGTTTTGGCACCAACAAATGTCATGAAATGACTGGCTCCTAAATTTTGTCAGAGACGCTTCTTCAATCTACACTGATAGCTGGCAGTTGCCCGGCTGTTCATCTCGTGCGCCTCTCCACTTCGTCTTCCTCTTCCTTCGGGTTTCACATGTTTTTGATGCTCCATTTCGGCTCACTTTTTAACACCTATATGGACACTGCGCTCTCCTCTCTGATGGTCCTCACAAATAAGCATCATTTTCTCCTCTCAAGCCCTACCACAACTACTACTCATTGTAATACTCACCTGAAACAATATTAATAAGAACTAACAATGATGCCAAGGAAAGTATAGGGGATGTTATTAGAAGTAATCGTAATGTAAATGTGAAGAAAGAAAAGTGGACGAAAAGATAACTTGCCACCGGCAGGGACCGATCCTGCGACCTTCGAATAATGCGTCCTGAAACAAGTGGCAGAGTGCGGATAGTGGCATATTTAAAGGGGTGGTGCCATCAAATTTTGAGGCTCTAACAAGCCTGTTGTGGGTTTCCTCTGTATGCAAGCACACTCCACACGAAGGGTCGGACGCAGCAAACGTTTAGAATATATTTTAATTCACTTCCAAAGTGTACCTAAATGCTCATTCTCCCGATCGATGCCCATTGCTAGCTCATCAAAACTGACGTAGCTCAATGGGAAGGACAACGAAAGTTCTAGTGACGTCACACCATATCTGTAGTGACGTGAGTGTCCTCGGGACCTCCGTTACCTCCAGAACGTATACCTATCGGCAAGGCATCCGGTTGCTACATCACTTGCCGAGTTTCTATCGCTTCCTGGCGAAGTGCTGCGCATCTTCGCGCGAGCCTTGTATGGTCACGTGACCAAGCCTACTACACTTCTACGTCACTGCCCAACTTGGTGCCCAGAAACCGAAAGTTGTCCGCATAAATAAGGCGATATTAAATTATTAAGCGAGAATACGTGAATCTTGGTGCGTGTATCATGCTTCCTAGAGCTATAAGAAACGCTTGCAGCGAAGAACGCGCCAGCCACAAATTTGGTGGCACCACCCCTTTAAGTCGGTGATGCTTCGAAAGTAGGTTCCGTCATTATATTTGCAATGTATGACACGTGCATGAGCTAGAGACAGGATGGGTATAGCTGTGGATTATAGCAGGAATTTATAAGAAATTGTTTCTGCTACTAGGAAACTCGGACAATGTCTTTTCGAGTGAAAAAGAAAATTGGTATTTACATGGCGTTGGTTACTCGAAATTGGATGACCTATGGATACTCTATTTGCCTCCGGAATCATATGCAGACATGGGTCATGATTTAGATGCTCTGCCAGAAATGTGTTTTCAGAGGGCAGCAATCTTGCCTGCAAAAGCATTGATATGCGTACAAAACAAATAAAGTAACGATGTATTTACACTGCTGGTGCAGCTCGAAACAATTGTTTTTCTTGTTGACCCATAAGCTACTTGCCGTGGCAGCTCACATAGCTGCTGGAGTCTGTGCCTGTAGCTGCTGCAACCAACAAGGAAGCAGATGTGAATCATAGTATGCTTGTTGGTGACATCTGTCAATTGATCATTTGTGATGGTGCGTACAAGCATGATGCTGTAGGCCTTTAAAAATTAAATCCTGTGTAAAAGTTGGATACCTTTACAGTGGTGAGCTGTTACTTGCTTGCAGTGAGCCACCTGAGCGACTTTCTGTACCAGAAACTTGGCTTGGGAAACGACGAGGAGCCCGTGCACATCCTCGACGAGCCCACTATAGACGGCATTGTGCGATACATCAAGAGCGGAAAATGTGAGTTTGGGAGCATGTTTACTCTGACAGGAAAAGTATAGGGGACATACAATAATAGCATGTGCTAAAGCATTTGTCTCTAAGCAGAGTGAGTAGTTGAGGTGTCCAGTACAATATGGTTTCGCTAATTTGGATATTGAATCCAAATTATTGAAGTAAGCGCTTGTTTACTGTCCATAGGTACAGTAAACAAGCGCTTACTACATAAGCATGCGTTTCTATACCGAACCAACATGCAAATTCTGTTTATACTATTTGGCATTTAAGTTGTGTGGCTTGTCGTCTCGGGACTTATGTGCCAAAGACTTGCAACTTCCCTCTCATAATGCTTGTAGTGCAAGACCTGTGTGCTCATCCAGCTGATGTGCACAGTGTCAAAGTACTGTTTTCTGCAACCACTGTATGATGGTGATGTGACTGAAGTGGTGTTACAGTATGTGTAGTGGTAAATGCTAAAGTAAAGGCTATAAATTAAGAAATAGGCAGAATGTGCGGCAGCGTTATTGTAACTTCAGTGCAGTTTTCGTTAATGTCATGGCAAGGTAGATTTTTAGAGCTGTGCGAATAGCAAAATTTTGGGTGCGAAGCGAATTCGAATATTGAAGTGTGAGTGCAAATCGAATCGAATATTTTTCGAATATTCCTAGAATATTTTTCAAATACTTTGAAATGAAGTTGCAGGAAAAAAAAGTTGGAGAGTATTCCTAAGCATATTCTTATGAGATAGCAACATGAAAGTGTTTATTTTCGCTGGGTTGATGAAGCGCTGGTGGGGTGGTGTTTCATAGTTATCTTATCAAGAAGGAGGCAATGCAGAGGCCGAATTGTATTTATGTACATGATTTGGTGCACCCAAAGTGTTGCTGACAACAATTTACATGTGAAAGGCAAAGATGCTATTTTCTCAGCCTCTCCTCCTCTTTCAACTTCTGTGGAAGCCCAACTGATGTGGCGCACAGTGGTGTGCTCCCTTCCAGTCTGGAGTTTCAAATCTACCTCATAGACGTCAATATATAAGGAACATCTGAAATTGTGCATGCTAAAAATCTTCGGCGTCCGATTTTTCTGACTTCCTGCCCAAATTTCAGGTCCAAAATGGCATTAATTGAACCCTCACCTCTGCCGCGTCTATCATCTCCATGTTAAAACCAGCGTTAATCAATACATTTGCGGCAGTAGCAGTCTGAAAGGCAGCTTTGCTGCAATGCGAAAGTGTAATAGGGTGAAGCATATTAAAAATCTGAAGGGACCACTGTCGATCGGACGTTGACTGTCTCTGGGAGGTTCGACCGTAGCGGACCCCGAAAGGCAGCTTTGCCGCAATACGAGAGTATGATGAGGTGAAGCATATTGAAAATCTGAAGGGGTCACTTCCAATCGGACGTTGACTGTATTTGTCTATGGGAAGTTCGAATACTTTGAATAGTAAAATTCCAGTGGGAGTCGAATCGAATAGCAAACACTATTCGAAAAATATTTGAAATTTTGAATATTTGCACACCCCTATAGATTTTGTATCAGAGCACCCAGTAACGCTTGGCTCACAAGTGAAAAATTTCGCATACGCTACTACGGCCTGACTGCTTCGCATAAAACTTATTCCCACAATGCATGGGATCTGCCAGATTTTTTTTTTTCATTTTATGGCCAATTTTTTGTGCCATAAAGAAAGCAGACATGCTATATTTCACTATGGTAATTGGGAAGGTAATAATTAATTTTCTTGAAGTTACTTGCTTGAATTAATTCTTTATGGTGCTAAATTACCAGTTCACAAAAGTAGTTCATCAGGTTACCCTACTGCAAAAGGCAAATAAATTGCTGCAATTTCATTACTTCCAAGTCACGAAAGAAGAGATTGGAAAGGGGAGAGGGAAATAGTGCAAAATTTGAACGGAACACAAGACGAAGGGATGACCAAGGCGATGTGGTTATTTGTTGCTTTATGTTCTTGCACCTTGAAGCCCAATTTGTTTTTCAACAATGGCTTAGCTAGTCTTGTGGTGAACTGCATAGAACAGGCGATTGGCAATCCAATGGGATAGCCACATTGCTGAAACTTGTTTAAAACATCCGATGCTCTCAGCATTTTACGAATGTATTTCACCAGGGGAATATTGTAAATTCCTATCACGCTCAACTTCATAGAAGCCTTCATCCGTGTTTTACTGTAATATGAAGCACAATGTAAAGGTAAGTATGACTTGCTGACATGGTGGCAACACACTAAATAGAACGATAGAACACAGCATGTCCACGTTCTTTCATTTGGCTTTTTTATTTTTCATCGATTCAAGTAGTTGTGCTGCTTTCTTTAAATGATGCACTACCAACCATTCCAGACTTTTTCATTCTGAAACAGCAACGCAAAAGTAGTTTCATTTTCAAGGTCACGTGAACCATGACTTCTAGTGCTTGAAATGGCTGGTAGAACCACGCCATTTCTTCTGTGGTTTTTATATGAGGAGGCATTGAGAGTTCTTTTTTCCCTCTTGCAGGCAAAAACATCATTGCTATGATTGGAGCTGGTATATCTACAGGTGAGAAGGCCTTGCTTTCATGCAGAGTGGAATGCCAGATATTGGACTGCAGAATTGCAATTCGCACCACTCCCATCACTTACGGTATTGTGCGGAGCAACAAAAAAATTTAGAGCCCTTCCAACTGTTTGTGAATAGGGAAAACCAGCGAAGCTGGGAAAGCACTCCTACGGTAAGGCATCGCACATGTGTTTGGCTTCACTTGCTCAATCATCGTCGGTGGCATTGGCTCAACGGTGACGTGCACACTCATGGGTTCAGGGCTCGCCGATGTTCCTCGCACTGCTGCTACTCCTCTTTGGAGCTTATGACAGTAGCGATGGGTCGCTAACTAATGCTATCCAATCCGAAGCCTATACTTCTCATCATTCCCATGGTAATTCAACTATCGCAGCACCAGTTTCCTCTCTAGGTTGTTATATGAAACTCTATGGCGGGTGCCAACCGGCCGCTGCATGTTTTTGTCCAGAAGTTTTGTGATTTCTGGAATCACGCACAAGGCCCCGTGGAGCGGCAGAGGTTGGCTTGCCGAGGCTAGTGGAAGCACATGATGCTCCGTCATAGTATTTTTCCTTCGTCTGTGGATTTTGGTGAACCGGTGAGCCGTTCAAATGAACTGGCTCATTTCAGTGAGCTGGGCCGTTCCGATTCACTCACTGAAGTGACCTGTTTTGCCTATCCGACCCACGGCGCTCTATTACATCACGATATTATGAACAAACACGACTGGTTGACATAACATACTGGAAAATGACTGGGACATCTTGCGATAGACGGCTGCACCAATCACAGTGTACATACTAGCCACGTGAGCGCGCACGCAGCTCATGTGGGTGCCAGTGTGAGCTAGGTCATGTAATAAAGAAACAAAACCAGAGGTCCTGCCAAAGGCGCGTTGTAATGCGTGCTTTTTACAATCCTAAGTCTGGAAATGCCACCGACCCACCGTTTCATATGATGCCACGAGATGGCACAATGTGTCGGTGTGAATTAGGGTGCCTCGATGCTAATGCTTGTTTTAGGGTGAGGACAACCCTAAATGTTGATTGTCATAAAAAATGACAATAGAAACCTATGGTTTAGCAAGCAGCTCTGAACACTGAGGAACATAAAGAAGCGATTGTACAATACGTGTTAATAGTGCCCTTTCCTGGACCACATATGCAGATTGCTTACGAAAATACTGTAAAACCTTATGCTCCGCTAAGAACAAATATTTTTCTCAAGCTTCGCCCTCTCTGAAACAATACCCTGAAAAGGTTTTGGGCTACCAATGCCCCAGATAAATCTGCTGGAAAAATAATTTTACGCAAGGGAGACACTCCCGTTCCTGACCAAAAGTATCCAACAATATTCAGTGATTTTTTTTCTTCTGTGTTCACCAATGAGAATTGTTCTATTGTGCCTCTTTGCTGGCAGCACTGGTATCATTGTCAACAGCTAGAGGTACGAACTCTATGTGCATGTTGTGTGCGAACTGAGCCCGGGTTATCAAATTGTGATGGTTCTGAAATTTGCACGGTTGTGATGTGGGGCATTGATGGGGAGAATGATAGCACTAGGAAAAATTCAGAATCATTGAGCATCTCTGAATTTTCAGTCATGGACACCATATCATAGACGACTGATATGTGTGAGGACATAGTCGAGAAGGCGAATGAGCAATTAAATAACGTAAGTGACAAATGCCTGCTGGTCCGCAAAGCTTTTGGGCACTCTGCTGTACAAGACAGCACTGCCATTAATGCGTTCAGTAATCTTGGGATAGTTCAGACCTTCAGGTATGTATTTATGCCTGCCTCTAAGCGCTTTGCTGTCGTGTTGGTTAGCCATACCATTGCTTTCTGGTTTTGACGCAGCGGCGGGAATTCCCGACTTCCGCAGCCCAAATAGTGGCATCTACTCGAAGCTGGGGAAGTTCAACCTGCCATCACCAGAGGCCATCTTTGAAATTGGATATTTTCGGGTAAGGATTGCACCATTATGTACAGAGCTCAACACACTTGCATGGGACACTGGAGTGGCGCATTCTGGACTGTATAAGTGGCGTCTAACTAGAATGCATGGATTTCGGTAGCCTGTAGTGACGCTTGCGCTGCCGCCACTGTTGCATGATTAGATGTGGGCTATCTCAAACTAGGTGTATTCGGTAGACATTGCCAGTGCAGTCCTAAATGCGCCACTCGAACATTCTATACAAGCGTGTTGAGCTCTGTACTAAAGCTATTCAGATAGCTGTGTAAAATATAGTTTTCTCTCAAGATTTATTTTTGGGCTAGTTGGTTCATACTTGGGTACGTGTTGTTCCTCCTCATCTGGGGTCTTCTTTTTGCTGGCACTATTCTACTGCTAGTTTTCTGTGTGTTAGCACAAACTTGTGAGTGTCTTTTTAACTTTGCCAATTTTAATTTAGAGCCTTGCTGATTATAAGGACGATAAATATATTGTCACGTGGTTGTGACGTCGACGAAGGCAGCAGGCGACGTGTCCAAGATGAAATTCTTTATTTGGCCGAACTTGTGGCCGGGAAACGGAAAGTCAGATTACAGCAAGCAAGGCACGCTGTACGATGATAGCGGTGAACAGAGCATTGGCCGCCGAAAAACTGGCAAGCGGTGAAGCGCGTCGGCATTTATACGTGTGTCACAGAATATTCCAGTCTTATCACTGGTTGTCGCGCAAGCTCTGGAATAAGCTCGAGTGTTCGTGTCTTGCGCGCAGTCTTAACAAAACGATCTACAATAATCGCGAAGCTTCTAGAACAATGAGGCGCGGTTTGCGCTGAGCATTTCTGACAGTCTTTGAGGGCGAAAACCGAATAGAGCAAAGTGAAAATAAGAAACGCGCGTGGCAATATGAACATCATTATAACTGCTAGATGCATTGCTATCGAAATTATTGCCATGTGTTTCGGGCGAAACTGAGTTTTTTTTGACTGAGTTTGGGTCAAGTGTATTATCTTTCTCCACTTGCATTTGTGAACTTTTATTTATATTGAATATGCACGAATAATAAAAACCAGTTGAAGTTTGCGCTCGTGCTGTTAACACTGTGTCCTGTGTACTTTGTAGTCTACTAGGGTACCAATATGGGCTTGTTGGTTCATCGTAAACTGGCTTGTAGCAAAGCGCAGAAACACACAGGGACAAAGAAGAAGTACTGAACGAACACAAGCGCTAACTTTCAACAACGAAAATTTTATTTTCACGATCGGTCATATGTACATACAAAATCACGTGACATGATGACAACTTTTCGTTTGACAATTCATGAACCATTGCAAGAGCCTTCAATCTTTTCCCCCAAACCGGCACACAACAGTTTATACATTGCAAGCAAAAACACCTTCAGGGCATGCATACATACTCAATTTCTTTGGCAGACAATGACAATGACGGCTTACTGATACAGTGGTCGCCGGCAGAAAGGATGCGATCTGTTTCTATGATCAACCTCACAGATTCAGATTTACTTCTAGCAAGAATGACAGTGGCTTCTAGTAGTGGATGGCATGCAGACGTTTTGCAGTGGAACGCTAAAAAACTGTCACCTGACACACTTTTCACTTTGTTTCTGTGTTCCCTCAGCCGGTCATTTATGCATCTTCCTGTCTGACCTATGTAACAGTTTCTGCATGAGAGGGGGGTGCGATAAACAACGCCAACAGTGCATGTGACATGTGTCCTTCGTAATGTCTCCCTACCGTAAGCGTATCGCCAAGCCAACATGAACCAACTAGCCCCTTTCGTCGCTTTACAGCTTGGTCAAATAAGCCTTTATAGGCCATCACTAGGCTACCTAGATGTTTTAACGCTCAAAGGAAACCCTGTCTCTGTTAAAATTAGAAAGAAATCACGGCTCCTTTCTTACTCAGTCTTTTTTTTTTTCAGGAACAACTTCATTAAACCGGGTTTAGTGGCAAAGTTATTTTGTTAGTTCGTGTTGATGGCAACACTCAAGCAGATGGGTGTCTGTCGGGCAATGATAATTTTTTCGTGAGATCGGGAACTTCGTAAAATTGGTTTCGTTGGGCCCAGTTCTAACGGCACGCATTGTGCTCCCTTTGCAGAGGAATCCGGCACCCTTTTTTGCCCTGGCTCGCCAGCTCTTCCCAAAGGATCTTAAGGTGGGTGCGCTATGGACAAGGAAGCCGTTACAGGAAGGAGATGTGACGCTAACTGAATGAAGGAAAGGAATTTTCGAGGGCTCGTTTCTTTGTTTGACAGAGCCTTAATGAAAACCAGCTGATAATGAAGCCAAGGAAGGTATAGGGGACGTTAATTGTACTGTTTTATGTGTATTGTAACGATTGCGATATAGAGGTGAAGAAAGTAAAGTGGACAAAAAGACAACTTGCTGCCTACAGGGACCAAACCCGCTACCTTCTGATTACGCGCCTGATGCTCTGAGCTACAGTGGTGGTCGTCCCCTCGTGCACTTATCGGGTATTTATGTGCATGCAAACCATGGGAGTGCTAGCAGGGCTGGGCAAAGATACTTTGAAATTGTATCGCAATACAATACAAGATACTTGGGCATGAAGTATTTGAGACACAGATACAAGATACTACCGGAATAATTGTATCTGATATGATATTTCCCTTTTGTGTCTTAAGATACTTTGATACATTTGCAAATTTGTTAGTATAGATAGATATAATGAAGCAGCAAATGCCTATGTACCAAAATGTCTGCTTGAAAATTTCTTAACTGCGAACACCCTTGTTTAATTTTAGTGAACTATCTGTTAGTATCCCAAAAGTTCTGTCTTTCTTTATGAAAGTCTATTAGTTTTATTCCAGAAACAGCTTATTAGGATTGGTTCAGCTGCTTAACATGACAGATATTTATACGCTGTGGTGTCAGTGGTTTTTGCACATCACTCTTGTAGTTAGCGAGTTGCCAACTACAGTGGAACCCCGGTTTTACATCCCCCGGTTTTACGACGACCCGCATTTTACGATGGATTTGTCCTGCCCGGCGAAAGCCCCATAGACGCAATGCATTAAAAACCCCAATTTTCCGACGCCGTTTTTTACGCCGAACCCGCGTTTCACGACGATCCAGCCGCGAAGCGAGGGGACCCAATGGCGAACAAAAGGGAAGTCCGCGGGTGTCCTTCGTCACACCAGCAAGAGGGGCACCCCTTCGCATGCCGAGCGCCTGGGGAAACCGGTTCATTCTGGCTTTCCACTGCCGTTCGTTCGTCTTCCCCCTCAGCCTCCGAGCGGCCGCGAAAGCGTCGTAAAGGGGCGCGGTTGTGGTTTCCCTCATTCTTTCCCCGCTTTCGTGGCGCAAGGGCGTCGGAAAGATTAAAGGGGTGGTGCCACCAAATTTGTGGCTAGCGCGGTCTTCGCTGCAAGCGTTTCTTATAGCTCTAAGAAGCATGATACACGCACCAAGATTCACGTGTTCTCGCTAGATAATTTAATATCGCCTTGTTTATGCGGACAACTTTCGGTTTCGGTTTCTGGGCACCAAGCTGGGCAGTGACGTAGCAGTGTAGTAGGCTTGGTCACGTGACCATACAAGGCTCGCGCGAAGATGCGCAGCACTTCGCCAGGAAGCGATCGAAACTAGGCAAGTGATGTAGCAACCGATGCTTTGCCGGTACGTTCTGGAGGTAACAGAGGTCCCGAGGACACTCACGTTACTACAGATATGGTGTGACGTCACTACAACTTTCGTTGTCCTTCCCATAGAGCTACGTCAGTTTTGATGCGCTAGCGATGGGCATCGATCGGGAGAATGAGCATTTAGGTACACTTTGGAAGTGAATTAAAATATATTCTAAACGTTTGCTGCGTCCGACCTTTCGTGTGGAGTGTCCTTACATACAGAGGAAACCCACAACAGGCTTGTTATAGCCTCAAAATTTGATGACACCACCCCTTTAAGAGAGTTTTAGTGCCGGGGACCCCAGCCTCCTGCCTACGCACGCTCTTGCGTTCCTTTGTATTCTCCGTGGGTGCAGCTGGGAGTACAAAGGAACCCAGAAGGGTGTGTACGCGGGAGGCTTGGGGAGGCTGGGTGTCCCCGGCACCTGCATAGCATGTTAGCTTGAAGGGGGGGGGGGGGGAGGTGCTGGTGTAGCTTGGGTAGGGGAATGGGCTAGTATCGCTTTAGGGGGGCAAGTGCCCCTTTTGCTCCTTGGAGGAGACGGGACCTTTGGAGGAGCAGGTGTTTGGCGCAGCTGCTATATCGCTTTGCAGGTGTGTTGGCCGCAGCCACGGCAGTAGCGATGGGCAAACTTAGCGAATGTGCCCCCCCCCTCCCCCCCGGCTTTTTTTTTCTCGATCATCGGTGAACATGCCCTCTGTGGGTTTTAGAGCCCTGTAGAGCTTGTTGGTAGTTTGCATTGAAGTCTCTTGCTAATCCGTCGTGCTAAACATGTTTTTGTGGCCATAAATTTTCGTGTTGTGATTTTACGATGTCCGCATTTTACGACGATTTTTCGCAATCCCGAACGTCGTAAAACTGGGGTTTCACTGTACTGACTAGAATGTCTGTAAGAAGCCTTCACACGGTGGTGCAAATACCGCTGTGCAGTCTTACCTTGTCTGTAAACGTACCACCGTTTTAGCAATAGACCTTATGCAAAATTGGTGCCATCGGTCGGAAGTTTAACGAAGCTACCGATGCGGCACCATGTTGAAGGCTTGTGTTCGAATCGTCTTGCTGTCGCTGCTGTAAATGCTTGCTTGTATCTGCTTTGATAGTTATCAATTGGGGCATAAAAATGTCAGGTGAGTGTGTAAGGACCAGTACACGTTACCGGGATTTTCTAGTCACTGCGCTGACATTTATTGAGAGTAAATAGCTGCCTCACTGCGAGAATGAAGCCACAAATCCTTCATCGAGTTATAGGCCTACCGTTGTTGAGAATGAAGCTGTGCACTAGGTAATAAATTTTCTTTGTTTTCAGTGTAACAAATACCGTATTTACTCGCATAATAGGCGCACTCGCATAATAGGCGCACCCCCAGTTTAGTCGCGAGAAATCAGATTTTTTTATTTCCAGCGCTTAATAGGCGCACCCCGAACTTGGGCCGTGATCAGTAGTTCTGTACTGTATTTGCACGGTTGCAATTCCACGCCCGCTTACGTGAACTGAAGCGAGGAAAAAGAAGAAAAAAGACCGCGGCAGCGCTGCGCCAGCTGCGCGGGCACGCCGAGTGAGGAAGAAGCGCCGGCGTGGCTCCGGCCGTTTGCCGGCCGCGCGCTTCGCATGGAACGTGCGATCGCGTCCTCAAGTGCGCTTTGAGTTTCCTGTCGGGAAAAGCGTCGTCTATCGCGTTTGCTACCTCGTCCGCAAACTTAAAAACTTTTCGGCTTTCCGACGCGCTTTTCGCCTTTGCTGTCACTACGTGGACTTGCACAAGCTCGGCGGACTTCTGTCGCCGTTGATTTCCCGGCCGCGAACCTAAACATCGTATCACGCGCGCTGCTCATCGATCAGTGCTTGAGTGCGATCTTTTCGACGCCCAATCTTCATATTGTCTTGTACAAACTTCCCGCGACAACATGCCGAACCGTAGGCTAGGCCTAATCAGCGTTGGTTGCTTTTCGGTGGCCGAGCCGCGGCCGATCAAAGTTGCGGTTTTGTACGGAATCAACGTAACTCTTTGCGGTGGCAGGTGGCTCTACTTGAAGGAAGTGGGGCATGAGTGGCGCTTGTAACACTCGAATGGTGGTTCGCGATTCGATGTCTTGGATATAGGGCGCGAGCCCGTGATATCGAACGATCGGTACCGTTCAGCGCACAAAATTTCGGTCGTGATAATGCGCATAATCTATAGTGGCCTTAAACGTAATCCGCGAATTTCCGCGATGGCGCTGCCTTTGCGAAGTTTCTTTTTTCAGCGTTCATTTTGTTGGCGACGGGTCTTTCGATGTTAATTGGAAATTTGAATGCTTGGAAGCACACCTCATCGCATGCCTCGATTCTCGGACACGCGAGACTGCATGCTCAACACGCTTTTGCGCTAGTGTAGCCTAAGAAGAAGGTTGTTTTCACTGTAGTGCGGATATTCGTGACTTCGGCGACTTTCGTTATCAGCGGTCTATGCTGTAGCCTGAAATAAAATTTTCGGAAATTTTACCCCGCGTAATAGGCGCACCCCGAACTTGGAGCCGGATTTTCTGGAAAAAAAAGTGCGCCTATTATGCGAGTAAATACGGTAAAGCATTAGCTATCTGAATACCCTGCGTGTAGTGTAGGATGGTTGGGAAGAGGTTTTAGCATGCGGGACGGCTAGGCGCAGTGATGACGGCAAGTAAGAAAGTGTTGTTGATTCATTTGAAACCTTATTTCATAAGGGGCAGCCTACGTCCTGATGGATTGCGCATCTAATTATAAATAAAAGGTTGTCCTTTATTTTTTCTCGAAAAAAAAAATACTTTGCTGCTGTAGTTGCCGACGTACAATTAAAATGTCAGAAAATACGCATTTCACACACACACGAAATGTGAACCTGAAAAGTGTTAGTTGCTCCAAGAA
Organism: Rhipicephalus appendiculatus; assembly: GCA_030522465.1. NCBI lineage: Eukaryota > Metazoa > Arthropoda > Arachnida > Ixodida > Ixodidae > Rhipicephalus > Rhipicephalus appendiculatus. The sequence goes on along the minus strand of JALIZH010017246.1, from coordinate 32,601 downwards.
GTAAGTGCCGATTAGCTGGTATTTTATGCAATACCGTATTTACTCGATTCTACCGCACCCTCGATTGTAACGCACACCTGTTTTCTGCGACCAAAAAAAAAGTAAAACATCGATTGTAACGTGCACCCGTTTTTCGTGACAGAGAAGAAAAAGTCTGTAGGAGTCAACCTTTGCACATGCAGAACAACAAGCATTTGGGTTTTCATGAAGTTTGTGAGCCAGCAGCTGCTTGCTTTGAAATCGCTCTGCATTATCCCTTTTTCTAAGGCTAACTGCATTGTCCGGACCTGGAGCTGGTCTGTCGTCACGGGCCGCTGTGCCACTCACTGCTCAAGCACATACTTACTTGGCCAGCACCTCTTTGATTTCGGGAAACCGGCTCTGCTTTGGTCCACTGGAACCTTTTCGTGAAGCTTTGCTGTCAAAAATCTTCTGCTTCTGTTTGTGCCAGTCTCGCACGCACGTTTCGGGAACTCTGAATGACCGTGATGCGGCCCGATTTCCGTCCGTCTGTGCACACGTAATAACTTTTCTTTGAAATGCGGTATCGTGGTGCACTCGTCGAGTCTTTGGAGTCGGCACTTCCATGCCGTCGATGCTAATGCAGAACAGGACAACAAACTCCTCAGCACACGTACGAACTGAAACAATGGCAGAAATGGCCGAGGCGCATTGGAGGTGGCCATTTTTGAAATGCCAATGGCGATATGATAACCGAGTTTAACCGAGCTTTTCTTCTAATTTTTTTTTTCGATTCTAATGCGCATGCGATTTTTGGACCCGTTTTACCGGAAAAAAAGGTGCGCGTTAGATTCGAGTAAATACGGTATCCTTCTGACATGTGCTCGTAAATAACACAATGTGCCAATAATATTCGCTTTCACATCATCACTTTCGGAGCCTACTGGCGCCTTGCTAGGTCAACCTGTTGCAGCAAGACAGTTTCGCGTCGCGATTCAACACTTGCGAAACCACCTCAGCGTACCCAACGATGACTCATCCACAGTCGAATGTAACCCCACAGCATTTCTTCAGTTTCATATGAAAAGTGCCACACACTTGAAGCACTTGCTAGAAGTATTCAATAGCAAACTGGGGTGGATACACGATTTTTCTGAAGGGGGATGAGCTTATGGGGGAACCTGAAAGTCCTCTTCTTGGGCTTTGCCTTAAAAATATTAAGGGGGGCATTCAGGACATCCGGCCGCCCTTTTGAATTTGGCAGTGATAGCACAGTGCCAAATGGAGGTGGACTCGGGATCAACCTACTCGATCATCTCCGACGCCACAGCCAGACGTATTTTTCCAAAGGGGTGTTTCCCAAATCTACAGCCGCTTGACATCATCATGAGAGACTATCAAGCCAAGCTCATCGCTGTACGGGGGATTGGTACCGTGCGAGTGCAGTTCAAATATTTCGACGGCCAGCTGCGCCTTGTCATTGTCAAGGGGAGCGCCCAATTCTTCTCGGACTTGATTGGTTTCCCGCTCTCGGGATTGATATTACGGGAGTGCAACACATTGACCAACTGCCATCATCACTTGATAGCATATTCAAAGACTTTGCCCCTGTGTTTGATGGGACACTGGGCTGTTACAAGGGACCGCCTGTGCATTTTGCACTTAACCCCGATGTTCTGCCTATCCGCCTAAAAGCAAGGAGGGTTCCTTTTGCACTTCGACCAAAAATAGACGATGAACTGGACAAACTGGTACAGCAGGGAATCCTAGAGCCGGTTGATCATGCTCGTTGGGAAACCCCCATTGTTACACCACTGAAGGCAAATGGAGACGTCCGCATCTGTGCAGACTATAAGTGCACAATCAACAAAGCCTTGCAGCAGCACTCGTATCCCGTGCCGGCGGTCAGCCACCTGCTGGCATCCCTCTCTGGTGGAACTGCTTTTGCAAAACTAGACTTGGCACAGGCCTACCAGCAGCTGCCTGTGACTGATGAATCTGCAGACGCACAGACCATTGTGACGCATCGGGGTGCCTTTCGTGTTCGCCGACTACAATTCGGTGTCAGTGTCGCACCTGGCATTTTCCAGAGCTTAATGGAGAACCTCCTGCGGGGACTACCAGGTGTCATTCTATATTTTGATGATGTCCACATTTCGGGATCCTCGCACCAGGAATTGCTCAGCCACCTTCGAGAGGTCCTCCAGCGTTTTAGAGATGCAGGGCTCAAGGTCAAGAAAGAAAAATGCCAGCTAGGAGTGACTCAAGTGGAATTTTTGGGTTTCCGAGTAGATGCTGAAGGTATCCATCCAACACAGGCCAAGACGCAAGCCATCCTTAATGCACCGCCGCCTTCGAACAAAGCAGAGCTGCAGGCCTTCCTGGGTCTTCTCAATTTTTATCACACATTCCTGCCACATAAGGCCACCATCGCAGAACCCCTGCACCGGTTGTTGGATAAGAAGGTGCCCTGGGTGTGGGAAACCTCACAACAGATAGCGTTCGACCATGTGAAGACACTGCTGGCGTCAAACCAAGTGCTAACACATTTCGATGAGAAGAAGCCCATCATCCTTGCCTGTGATGCCTCTCCATATGGAATAGGAGCGGTGTTGAGCCACAAAATGCCAGATGGCAGAGAAGTGCCCATCGCTTTTTATTCAAGGACCTTATCTTCTGCCGAGCGCAATTACACCCAGATCGATAAGGAGGCACTTGCTGTGGTTGCAGGAGCAAAGAAGTTCCATGACTATGTATTTGGCCGCCCATTCCAGATCTACACAGACCATAAGCCATAAGACCATAAGCTCCTTTGGGCTGTTCACGTCGGACCGGCAAACTCCACAGATGCTTTCGCCACGAATGCTGCGATGGTCCATCATTCTGAACGGATACCAGCATACTCTCCTCTACTGGCCAGGGAAACAAATGAGCCACGCAGATGGTCTCAGCAGACTTCCCCTAATGCATCAGCGTCAGGACGACCCTTCTCCAGCAGAGGTCATGTTTCTGGATGAACTTCCAGAATCTCCTGTCCATGCAGATGATGTGGCTCAATACTCTGCCTAGGATGGTCTCCTCAGCTGGGTGTGGAGGGGGTGGCCAAGGTGTGCTCCGAGTTCCCAATTCACATATTTTGTGTCCAGGCAACATGAACTGTCCGCCCACAAGGGATGCTTACTGTGGGGCGACCGTGTGGTGATTCCTCAGAGGTTGCGTGTCCATGTCCTTGAGGCCTTGCATGTGGGCCATCCCGGTATCGTCATGATGAAGGCGCTTGCCCGCAGCTATGTATGGTGGCCGGGGAATGGATGCAGCCATTGAGGAATGGGTCCGTCGGTGCCTTCCCTGCCAGGAAACATGGCCAGAGATGCCCCCGGGCACCGGTTCACCCGTGGGGGACGACCCAGACTCCATGGTCGCGCCTGCACATGGACTTTGCTGGCCCCTTCCAAGGACAGACTTTCTTGATTATGGTGGATTCTTATTCCAAATGGCTTGAGGTCATACCAATGCCGTCAATGACATCAAGTGCTGTAATCAGTGCCTTACGGAAGTTGTTCGCAACACATGGCCTGCCAGATACCCTGGTATCGGACAACGGGCCCCAATTTGCATCCGCAGAATTTCGGGGGTTCACGGTCACCAACCTCATTAGCCATGTAACGTCTGCACCGTTCCAATTATCTACGAATGGGCAGGCTGAGAGGATGGTACGAACTACCAAGGAGGCACTATCTCGAATAATTCCAAGTGAGCTGGGCACGGCGCCTGGCAGATTTCACTCTTCAGCAGCACGTAACTCCACACACACTGCTACGGGATGCTCCCCGTCTGAGTTACTGATGGGCCGCCGACTGTCTACCATGCTAGACCGGCTGCACCCAGAGCGGGCCCCTGAAAGGTCTCCCAGATTCACAGAAGCTCTGCCTGCACCATAGAGTTTCCTAAAATTAACTAGAGGGGACTCTGGCGCTGCGATCGTTCAGCCACCATGGGAATGATGGGTAGTACACGGATTTGCCTAGTCTTCGTGCTTCCCGGCTTCAAACGCAGTTGTGGCTTTGTTTATTGGTGCGTTTTCGTTCAGTTTCGGATAAAAGGATGGACCGTTGTGAACTTCGTGAGCATATTTGAATCGTGAGCCTAAAAAGGTGAAGGTGGTGAAGCGTAACTGCTAAACCGTTGTTGAACATTGTATTGCGGCAAAGCGAATTCGGGCCATACGCAGCCAAGAGAACGAAGACTAGGCAAGACTAGGCAAATTTGTGTACTACCCATGATTCCCATGCTGGCTGAAGCGCCGTGTGTTGCAGCCCCCATCGACACTAGCGCCAGAGTTCCCTCTAGTGTATTTATAGGAAACTCTATGGCCTGCACCACGCACGTTCCAGCCAGAGGACCCTGTCTTTGCACGGAACTACAGCCAGGGCCCACCATGGGTACCTGCCGTGATCTCCAGAGCAACTGGCCCGATCTCATATGAAGTTGTTCTTCCGGATGGCCGCGTGTATCGCCGGCACGTGGACCAGCTTCGTCGTCGGAGCACTTCACCGATTAGGGTAGCAGAGACTGTCCCTGCAGGACATGCTGAAGTTCGGCCCGTGTCAAGCCCTTCACGTGGCGAAACGAGTAGGAGCGAGACAGAAGACAACAGTGAGCCCGAGGAGCCACCAACAGCCATGCTGCCCTTGGACGATGTAGCAACACCTCAGCCAGCACCACCAGAGGAGAGTGTAGAACCACCAGGCCCACGCCGCTCACAGCGTTCCCGGAAAACACCCCAACACCTTCGGGACTTTGTGCTCGCATTGGCTGACTGTTGAGTCGTCCGAACTAAGGAGGGATGGGTGTTGTGTATTGATGCTAGCCGCTGAAGTTAGCATATTGTGAAACCGGATCAAGCAACCCTGTATTGAAGAGCGCCATCTGCCAGGGTTAGATGTACACATATATAGCAGTGTAACGCAGTTATCCCCAGTCTTGTTTTTGGTTTCGTAATGGCAATAAAGATACATTGCCGATACTGCCCCGTGCCTACGTTGCCGCGTCATCCGACCCACGCTATTTAACAAAATGCTTCAAAAATATGCATAGTGGAGCAATACGCGCTCAAAGCATTCAACAAAATGGTACCATGTTAAGCTCCACAATTGAAAACAAGCAAACAACATGCTCCAGCACTGTTGGTCCATTTGGTGAGAATCAATGAGGCGCCACGAACTATCCATCCAGCATGCCATTGTTATCGCAATAAATACACAGTAATGACAGCAACAGCAGTAAAGGCATGCGTGATCAGCCGTGATGCAGCTTTGAAGCTCGTCCGAGAATCTGGTTTGTCTGTGCCTGCAAGCACATAGCAGCAAAAACTGTCTTTTTCAGGAACAACTCGAAACATTGTTCTCTGGAGAGCGCAGACCGCTGTCACATACCGCATCTACTCAGAACGGCACACGTAAACATGGCATTAGTCGTAAGCAGTATAGCTGGAGCACGGGAACGCTCTGCTGCTTCTCATCAGCTGTGAGGAAATACATATAACAACATGGAGTTTTGTGTCCTGCAAACCTTTTTTTTTTTCAGTATCCGCATTTCTTCAATCTGTGCAACACAGCGCACGAAAATGTGTCCGCAGTGCTGTTCCTATCAGCCGCTACACGTTGATGCGTACGCTACGTGTGTGCACATGCGGAGAGTGCTTAGCCTTCAACATGGTGGAAATGCACACGGCGACCGCTAGATGACAGCAGATTTTGCATAAGGTCTATACACGATTTTATTTTCGATTCATGGGTGCCGCCATCATGGACTGATAAGTGATTGTTTTGCCGGTTTTCTATACCATAGTATGAAGTGATTATGGTGATGAAACGTTGAATGTACTGCCCAAGTGTTTTCGTGCGTGCCAGTTCACTAGCACTGTTTGTTTATCTGATACGGATGCAAAACTGCAACGTTATCAGTCCAAGATGGCGGACACTTGAGCGCGTCCGGAAAACGGTCTATACCGGATCACGTGTCATCTGTTCAGCAGCAAGAACCCTGGTAGCGAATATTTTATTTTTTTGATGCATCGTGTGCACATAGCCGACATAAAACTGCAATGAATTTGCATATTATAATTATCTGCTGGTGTGAAGCATTAGTTAGCAACATGTTCATTAACATGCTATTTTTTAACAGTTGTTCTCAGAGAGAATGTGTGCCGTTCAGAAACGTCTCAGATGTATTGTTGCTACACCAAACATCACAGGACACCACTGCTATTCACACTATTGTGACTTATAGCTCAGATTACCTGGCAATTTGTAACAGTAATAATACTTTACAGCATCTATAAAAGAAAGCCGAATATATTATAGTGAAATAGCAAGGCGCTTCCGTAGCAAAGAATCACAGTGAATATGTACGCAGGGTGTTTCATGTAACTAAAACCCAGTATTTAAAATTTGATTCACTTTAACTGAATGAAACCAATTTGGTTTACAGGCATGCGGCGGCATGGTTTACAGGCATGTGGCGCTAATGAGGGAAACTTTCAGACGCCTAAAACACTGCAAGAAGAACGAAGCACAGGGAAAGAGCGTCCTCTGTGTTAGAAAGAGGGGAACAGAAAGCAGGGCCCACTATAGAAGAAATGTAACTTAGAAGTACATACTTGTTGCTGGGCTAGTTGGTTCATCATAATGAGGGAAACTTTCAGACGCCTAAAACACCGCAAGAAGAGCGAAGCACAGGAAGGAGCGTTATGTGGCGCTAGTTATAGTATATTTTACTTTGCACTTAATTAATTGATTAACTAATGTTAGTTATGAAAAAAGTTTAATATTCGCTTTAGGGTCAAGTGCGTTTTGTCACGTCGTAGATGGCATTCCAAAATGACCGATCCTATTTTTTATGGCATCGTACATGCTGCGTGATGATTTTCTATGGTTTTTAAAGGAAACCAGTGGTACATGAAATAAAGCAATGCTTCTGCCCTCAAGCGCTACCGTACTAAACGTGCTTTGTGCGAAACAAACGGAGCATGGATCATCAGCCTGTCGCTTCTCAGTGACGATGGTGTTTCCTTGCCATGTGCAGCCTTCAAAAATGCTGACACCCTTGGAAGCCGGTGCCTGGAGCCACGGCAACTCATTTTGTAGCGCGGTCCACGTGCCGGTTGTGTCGCTCGAAGCACGTTAGAGAGCGCTGCAGTACTGTAGTGCACGAGCGCAGTCGCCTGGTCATATTTCACGGGCTTTCTTTAAACGCCAGAAAAAGATCACCATGCAATATGCAGGTTGCCAGCAAAAAAAAAAAAATGATCGGTCCTTTTGGAATGCCATATACAACGTAACGAAACGCGCTCAGCCGTAAAGCGAATAATAAAAATTTCGGATAATTGATCTTAGTTAATTAACCAATTAAGCGCAATATAGAAATACCCTAACAAGCGCCACATGACGTCAAAGCATATGTCGTTGTTCTTGTTCAATTAAAGTCAAACTTTTTTTTTTAATATTGGTTTTAGTTACGTGAAACACCCTGTATAAACGCGATACAGGCGGCACCTCTAGAAGCTATGACAATTGAGTTTGACGAGTCTTCAACTTAGATGTCAAGGGGAGACAATATAAAACTCCGTGCCTATGTAAAATATCATGAAACTGCTTATAAGAAAGATGAAGTACTTGGTGTTCTAATGTTTCTCGAATCCCCTTATCTTTAAGGTATTTTTGCTTATATTTTCCATTGTTATATTGCAAACTCATTTGCACTACTTTACCAAGTTGTAAGCAGAATTTTTGTTGCTGCATACTCTAGGTACGCCCAGATTATTTTACATTTGCCTTTAACATCGCCTTGGCATAACAGCAAACTCAAATGGAATATAGATATATATGTAAACAGTAGGAATTTCGCAGGAAATTAAAAATAGTAAATGAAGCAGGGAACGTATTTTAGCAGCTGGTGACAAATGACCTTATTGCACAAAACAGTCGGGCAAAACCTGTAAATGCAGACAGGAAGACAGCAATGAAGTCACTTGTGCTAGCAATCAAATTGTGACTAAAAAGAACCCCTTGAATAATGTAGCAGGAAAAACGAAGACAAAATACACCAAAATATCTTCTGTTAGGTAAATGCTTGTTCTATTTCATCTAGCATCGGCACCAGTTGAGCGATGGTTGCTAGGGTCTCAGTTGCGTATCAATCAATCCTATCCTATATAAGTACATCTATGATATCTTTCAAATCGCTGATGTGTGAAACCGTGAGATGCAAAGCAACCCCATCCTTTTGGTCTTCGCACTTCGTAACGAAGCACCACGCAAGAGATGGTTCGATAAGGACAATACAGCGGCATCAGAATTTGTGCAAAAGACACGGCACGCACTGGAGTATGCAGAACAGTACAGTGGCTATGAGCAAGTGTCATGGCACCGACACAACTATACAGAAAGAAAATACTGAGCAAATGAAAGGTTGGATGCGTGCAGACGTTAACGCACTTGTTTTTGTAGAGATGGCGTGAGCGCCGCCGCGTGACTCTGCTTCACCAATAGCGACACGCAAATCTCAACGCCTGCCCTCGCTGGAGGATTCTGGTGCAAAAGTAAAAGAATCTCGCTGTATTCAGGTGCCTTAGTGGCAGCAGCATCAGGTTGAGAAGTGGAGCTCAGCCAATGTTTATTGTTTCACTCGGGCGTGTTGCTCTGGCAGTATCTTGTATCTTAAGATCCACGATACATCATTGAAATTGGCGGAAATACAAATACAGATGCTCGTCTTGCGAGACGTATCGCGATACAGATTATAACTGTGCGGTGGTAGATTTTGCGTGACTACTAGGTTTGCGCGAATAGTAAATTTTAGATTCAATGTGAATTCGAAGCGAATAGCAATTTGGTCGAATAATTTCAAATCGAATTCAAAGAGTATATATATCATATTTTAAAGAAAAATGAGCATATTTGTCATGACCCAACTACCTGCGCAATATTTTTTAAAATTTGAAACAAGCGTGCGCAAATGTCATTTTTTCTGGTTCAAAGAAAGTGGAAACAACTTTGTATAGTTGCAGGATTTAACTTTCAGTAGAATGCAAGTGATAACTTGTAAAATATATTGTTTTGAAATTTACTATACTTAGAGCATATAAGCCGGTATCACAAGCTTTTAAACTTAAACAATGATGAATCAATGTTCATTTAACCTTGAAGTGGGGCTTTGCGGCAGTGCGGATTTTTCCTGGATAGGTGTACTATTCACGATATAGCCTTCCTCCACTGCAGTGAAACAACCTTTACATGCGGTCTAATATGCACCTGATTTTGAATGAAGAAACAGCGCTAGAACAGGACGAAGATGAGAGGACACAAACACGGCGCCGTGTTTGCGTCCTCCCATCTTCATCCTGTTCTAGCGCGATTTCTTCGTTCAAAATCAATATGTACCAACCAGCCCAATTCAAGACGCTAATATAATATATACACCTATTCGTTGTTGTGAGTAAAGGGAGTGGGTGGGGGGGGGGGGGGCACGAGGCACGTGCCCAATGTCTGGGAGTGGCGATGGTGTGCGGAGCCATGGAAAAGTGCGCGATGGTGTGCAGCACTGCCACATCCATGCACGCGATTGGTCACAGAAGGGCTCGTGGCACGTGACCCGAGCTGTGGTGGAAAACCCCAGAAGAAGAGCGGGCACTGTTCTGTAGAGCTCCAGACTGAGAAGGTCAAGGAAGTTAGCGTCACAACCGCGACAAAAGCAGCGGGCACCCGTTTCTGGAGGCTGCTGGCACGAGAGTCCCGGGAAGTGGCCGTCAACCTTGGGAGACACTGAGTGAGGCTGCCTGGACTTGCCGCACTTCATCACCGCAGTTCCGGGGTGCCAACAGCTTTGTGTCAGGACGGCAGCGGCCCACACCACAGTCATCAGAGCGCCCCGTCATCACTTAGGTCCAGGCAGCACAAAATGTAGGCCAATGACGATTTAGGCCTAACCTACCAGACCGAAGACGACTGGGACACAGGCGACGAAGACAGGCGGCTCGTTGGGCGGAAGCGACCGACGACCACCATAGAAGCTTGTGGAGGACGTCGATGACGGACTCGACGAGACGTCGACACGACATAGGCACGGAGTCGCCACGGTGAACCGCAAGAACGTTCGGTTACCGAAAGAAAAAAAAAACCCATAGTTCGCCATAGTGGCTAGACTGGTAGGGGCGGAACAGCTAAACCTAGCCAGGGTGTATCGAGTTTTGGTTGTGAATAGATTAGTCGTGGCGGATGTCAATATGTCTTGCCCCTCTTTTGTGTGAATTCCGAGTGTCGTTACGTCTTTTTGGAGTGTTAACCCTTTCAGACGCTATGTACACAATTTTGTACATGACTTGTTTTTGTTCCTTGTATCAACTAGGGGCTAAGAGAGAGCGAGATACATTGATCTTCGGATAGATTGAACCTCCCTGCATAATAATTTGTCTTCATTTAACTCTTTCGTTACCGCATGAAAATGGCCATTTTTTATAGGTCTGAGGAAGAAATTTATTGCTAGTATAAATAATGCTCTAGGTAACATTGCAGCACACCAAATTGTGCATTATGAATTGCTCTTTATAGATAACACAAGTTTCAAAACAAAAAAGATGTTACAAAACTTATAAAAAATCTGAAATCTACCACTTTTGCAGGAACTTGAGAAAAACAGTACAAACAAAACACAATATCTACAAAAATATTACAAACAAACAAAATTCAAAATATGCATTCTGAAGGGAAATTATCTAGGAATATTCTAAAAGAAAAATAAACAATCTGCATAAAGCCATTTTTCACACAGATCAAAAATACACAGCTGAGGATGGCCCAGGCTGGCTCGAAGCATCGTCGCTGTCAGCGCTTGAAGATGAGCTGGTGTCGTCTTTCGGACTCATAGCTCGACTCAGCTTCACTAAATTCGTGAGCGGGTTGAGCACGCTTTCGAGCGGAACGTTTTTCCCGCGACAGAGCCCCGCGGGTTGACGACGCCATGGGAGCGCCACCGCGCGCCGACGCTAATGCCCGATGCGCCCCTCTCGCGTAGATAAAGAGAAACGAAACCAAAACTGCTGCAAACTGGCTAAAAAGGCCAGATCAACAAGTTAGAGACGCAACGGACCTTCAGAAATGAGCTGTATTTGAATAATATTGCGCAAACTCGGGAGCAAAGCTCGCTAGTGAGTAGCAGGTGTCGTTTTCATGTAATTATCACAGCCAAAATTTATTACCTCGCAAAACTGACGACACAATTTGATAATTGACTTCTTAGGAATCGTTTGATACCAAAATGTTGATAATAACGAAGCACAAACATGAGCAGCGCATTTTTTTCCCGAGTGTGGCAGCCACGCCCCCTTTTCTAGTAACACATGCGCATTCGTTCGCGAAAAACTCCGTCAAAAATCGCAGCGTCGTCAGAGCGGGAAAATTTAAACGTATTGTAGAATAGCAGTCCCAGAACTAAATGCGAGATGCTGCAGCATGCACGGGAAAAATTTTTAACGCGTCGAAATCGGCAGCTTTTTTTCGTCGATCACCGGTGATCGATTTGAATAGGCGTGGTAACGAAAGAGTTAACTACATTTCGCAGCGTACTGATGCGTATGATCATATTGCTGAAGGCACTAGCCCGTTCGATTAGTCGTTCGATGAGCTGCGTCCTGCGAGCCATGTTTTTTAAAAGTATACTTTTTCTTTGCTCTAAATGGACATAACGAAAAACGAATTTGTACTATATTTCTAGCCCGAGATTTCATTCTATTTATGCCAAAATAGAGCATGAATGACTTCAGGATAAACAGATATTTAATTACAACTTGATTAGAATAAGTTGCTATAACACACATAAATGAACATATTATGACATTATTTTTGTTGCAATAGTATATTGAGTGCCTTGTAATAACGTTGTATTGTTTTGACCCATTTACAGACAGTTCTTCATAGGTGGCGTCTGAAAGGGTTAAAGATAAAGCGTTTTTGCCGTGACGCCACGGTCTTCCGCCCCCTCTCTCCCAATTCCATTCACCTTGCAAGCGCTCCCGAGATAATCGTGACATTCGTTCATTATGAATACTTCGAAATTTCCAATCATTTAAATTCGAATCGAAGCGAATTTGAATATTGTAATATTTGGTACAAATATTTCAAGTCGTATTTTCGATGGAGGTGAAAACGCTTGGGGCCCGTGAACTTAGATTTAGGTGCATTTTAAAGAACCCCAGATGGTTAAAATTTCCAGAGCCCTCCGCTACAGCGTCTCTCATAATCATATCATTGTTTTGGACAATTATTATTATAATATTTGAAGTGCTTGAATATTCACACAAGCCTACTGACTACTTAGAATAACAGAGCTGAGCTAGTTGGTAAGTATTCATTCTAAAAGACAAGGCATGCAAACACACCCTACTGACTACCACTGCTGGCAAAGGATGCCAGGAACAGATGGGGCCGTTCGCGTCATCCTCTGCAAGCGTGGGCTGCATGATAAGTACTTTAAAAGCATTCCTAGCATAGAGGCTATCATTTCAGCAACAATCACACGGTATGGACATTTGCACAGCTGGATAGCAGTGTGATTTATCAGATTTCGAGAAGTAAATTAAACACAACCTTAAGGTAGACATCTCACGTGTGCCTCACATCTACAGTATATTTTCATGCATATAATCTGGGGCTACAGCAACAGGATAAAACCTGTAGGCATGTGCACTGACCTCTGCTACCCTTTGTTGTGCAGCCAACGCTGAGCCACTACTTCTTGAGGCTACTGCATCAGAAGGGCCTGCTGCTTCGTCTCTACACTCAGGTCAGTCTCGTTGATGTTGTTACTTCAAGGCACGCACATACTCTGGAGCATTATAGTGGAGCGATGAGGCATAGCTAAAGAATAATTGGAAGGAAAAATACTGATGCGCATACACAAAAAACAGACACGGACTCAGGAAACATGGACTAGCGCGTGTCTGTTTTTTGAGCCCTGAGTCCGTGTCTGTTTTTTTGTGTATGCGCATCAGTATTTTTCCTTCCAAGTATGAACCAACTCGCCCAGCAGCAAGTTTTATTGAACTAAAGAATAATGTTCTACACATTGACACACAAAGCAAACACAGCTATGAACAAAGAAGCCGGGCACAGCTTCCACTAGTGGCGCTAGGCTAAAGGCACCAGGGAGCTGATCGGTTCCTAGATGGTCCTGGCCGTACGAAGTGATGCCAAGTGATGCCAATTTCCAATAGAGTCCAGCGCACCGCCGTTCCCGGTAAGCAGCTTCTTCATCGGCAGTGCAAACCTTCTTCAGTCTCCCCGTGTCTGTGTCTGGCGCCGTGCGGCGCTGCCACATGCTGGCTTGATGCAGAACGAAGGAACGCATGTGCAGTTGGCTGTGGCACCACGTCCGGCTCGAATGACCGCTTTTTTATGTGCAGTGTCCAGGCAAGTGGGCTCGTTTATGGGCTTGCGAAGCAGGCGCACAGCTGTGCAACCAGTTGTGGGCAATGTGCAGTGATGTCAATGCGGCGCGAAGCTTTTTTTTTTCTTTTTGTTCGCGTTGGACAGATTACATCAGGCTTAAACAGCTCCGCTGTTAAAAAATGGTGCAATATAAGACAGGCATGTACCCAGGACTTCTTTCATTCCTTTGTTATGCAAATGATATGCGGCACATTTATTAGTACAAATATTAATAATGCCTCCCATTTGCCATAGAGGCACGTAAGCCTGCAAAATAGAAGTGCAATAAAGTGTATCTCACAGGGAAACCTGTGAGATACACCATTCCTTTACTTGGCTGAGGTTGAGTGTGACGTCGAAGTATTGTACAGTATTCTACTCACCTGCGGAAAGCAATACATAGGAAAACTTCGAGATGCATCAGAACAAGACTCGGTGAGTATCGGTACAATTGCGAACAAGTGGCCCATCCAGGGTATCTAGCCGCACATTGTAATCGATGCTCGTGCACGCCTGAATTCGCGCAAACAAAAATGGTAAAACACGTGCAAGACGAGAAAGAGAGATTGGTTTGTGAAGCAGCCATTATGGCTTCTCTGGGTGACGAAAATTGCGTCAGTATGCCGTCCATACATTTATCTTCTGCAGAAGTGAATCTCGTGGTGAAAATGCAAATGGTATAGAGGTATTCACGTGACGTCATCCGCAAGGGGCGCTAGCGAGGCGGTCGCCATAGCCGTGGTCTCGCGCGAGAACATCATCGTCGAACCACAACCGAAGTTCTCTGCAGCACGTGTTATGTTGATATTTTTCTAAGAAAACGGGTTAGTGAAGTGTAGCACCGCCAAAAATCAGGCTGTCATATGCCGGATCGCTGACGGACCACGGCTATGGCGGCGCACTCGCTAGCGGCGCCTGGCAGGAAGAGCTTAGTGAATACCTCCTATAGGCGACGGTGCTGCGTTTTCATCGCTCTGACGTGTGCCTTGTACTCGATATATATATATTTGAACAACGTACGAAAATAATCAGTTGAAAGTTGCGCTTTGTCTCGTCTACTTCTGTTCGTCTTGCATCTTCTTCGTCGATATTGTTTTAAAACAGCGCATATCCAAGACTAAGACATGAACCAGCTAGCCCCAGTCATCACCCTATTTATGGATGAAATAGAAGCAGTAAAAAACCGCGCAGCACATTTTATTGTGATAGCAATTATATGGACAGTCCCGACGGGATTTTGCCATCGCCGTCATGTCCCGCAAAAAGTTCTGATTGATAAGATCCCCCCAGTGCATCGTACGTTCCGCCGCTCTCGGAAGACAGGGATACAGCAGACGCGGTTGGGCACACCAAACAACACGTACATTTATTCAATTACTTTTACGTCAACGAGCTCACTAGCTAGCCGAATTAAGTACATCACTAGTGATCAACACGCTAAAACAGCCTTAAACAATATCCCGAACAACACTTAAACGAACATAGCAAAGGGGCGAATGCGGCATCGCCGACGGTCGACTCACCACGAGGGATCCACGGGAGACGGCCCGCGGTGCCGTCTCCAACGGGGCCCACCGCAGGAGACGTCCATCCAAGCGAGCCGCCAAACGCCAAAGCTCCTGTTTTCTGTGTGGCCACCTATCCGTCGCCGCCGGTCGGCGCTGCTGGCGCCACCGCTAACACTAACCCGCGCGAAACACAGCGCCACCTTCTGCTCGGCAGCTGTTAACCCGAACTTAACCCGGCAGATGTTAACTCTACCCGAACTGCGGCTTATCCGCGAGTCGCGCTTGCGCCACGAGGCGCAAAGGACCTTACCGGGGGTGATAGCACCCCCACAACTCGGAGGTAATAGCGCGCGAGCGAAGGCGACGAACACAGCTGAAGCAGAGATCAAATGAGCCAGCCCATCTCCGTCACTCGGGGAGCGCATGCGATAAGATCCCCCCTGCCTGTTAGACCGGCTGTCGAATGCTCAAGCAGAGAGGAAACGCCCCGCCCGTCTTTAACGAGCGTGAAAAGATGCGAGGGGGGGGGAGGGGGGCTGCTCGACCAGCAACTGTGAACTTTGATTTTACGGGCGTGGTCGCCATCGCTGGCGTGCGTGTTATCTCACTATCTTGGCAGCCATCAGCGGGCCGCCCTTCTACGGGCTGCGCTCTCAACGCGGAGAGTGTGCGAAAAGTGTCCCTGGAGCGGCCGTATTCTTATACACTAGCGTTTTGTAGATTTGCGTGAGATCAGATCCAAAAGAGTTCGCTGCCAGCCTCACTTCGTATAACATTACAATTTGTTGCTTTCGCATTCATCGCTTCACCCTTACGGTACGGTATGAAATGAATAACTTTATTGTGGTCCTGAGGTGATATCAGTTCGGGACTGATGCTGACTGCTCCCACGTCAGGACAGAGAGGCCAAGTCCCTCTGCCGCCACACGGGCCCTCTGGACAGCCCTGAGTTGGTCCGCCAGCACGTCACTGTGCAGCATCCGCTGCCACCACTGTTCACTTTGCGAAGCATCACCGGCTAACGCCGAGCAGCGCCAGAGCATATGGTCTAAATCGAGCAGACCCCCACACTTACTACAATAGACCGAAATCCCACAGTCCGGATTAATCGTATTCATGACGACCGGGTTTGGGTACGTCCACGTCTGCAGAAGCCGTAGTGTAACCGCCTGTGGCCTGTTTAATCTAGAATGTGGCAAGGGGAATGCCCTGCGCCCTAGGTAATAGTGCTTGCTGATCTCGTTGTAAGTTACAGCTGATCCCTAAACTCAGGAGCGGGAGATTCAGCCCCCCTCAGGGAGTGCACGGCCCACTAATCCTCGTGCATCCCTGTGCGCCACCTCGTTGAGGTTAGGCGGGGCTCCCTCCACTGACCCCATGTGCGCCGGAAACCAAGTAACTGTATGCGAAGTGATGTCCCTACCCTGCAGCAGTCTGTAAGCCGGTTCTGCAACAACTCCCCTCGAGAAGGCTTTAATCGCAGAGCGAGAGTCACTAAAGACTGAAACTCTGCCCGAATCAATGAGCGCTAGAGCAATACGCCATATGGCAGCGCACACCAGGTAAAACAGCGATCACGCACACAGAGGGACGACACAGCGCTTGTGTCTTCCCTCTGTGTGCGTGATCACTGTTTTACCGGGTGTGCGCTGCCATATGCCGTAATGACTTACCAACTAGCCCGCAAATGCGTTTTAAGCTAGAGCAATAGCCAGCTGTTCAGCGACCCCCAGGATGCTTGGTATAAACGGAAGCGGCATTTCGAACGCTCCCTTTGCCATCTACCACCACCACCACCGAGTAGGCATCTTTCCCATTAATCCATGCCACGTCAACAAACGCAGACTCTTCCTCCTACTACTCCTACTTTGCCTCACGCAACAAAGCCCTATAGCTCTCGCCGTTCGCCTCCATACATTGTGCGTAGGGTGCACATTCCGCGGAAACGGATGAACCGTGATATTAGCCCTAATGTTCATGTTTAACTCGCATAGGCGCGCTCCATCACGTGGCATAACCACCGATTCTCCAATTGACTGTAAGATATACCTACCCGCCGGCGTACCTCGCAACCGCTGTCTCTGTGCCGTACGCTGAGCCTCGGCAATTTCATCTAGAGTCATTGGCGCACTGATTTGGGGGGGCGGGGGGGGGGCTTTCGGGGGTTGTAACCTCCCCCCCCCTGAGGCGGCCTGACCCCCCCCCCCCCCCCCCGTAACAGCTTCGCGGCCCATGTCACTGAGAATCCACTGACACATTCAGTAGCTTTGTTTACGTTGTCATGTCAATTCAAGCGGTGGCTTGAGGTCGAATTTGCCTAATTAACTCTAGAAATGTGTTGTATTCACTTATCTACTCCTAAAATGAAAGAGCGCAAACCGCATTTCTGTGGCTCTGGGTTCATTTCCAGTGAAGTAGCTTTGGAGGAAAAAAAGATGCTTTCACGAGTCGTCAGTCTGACCCCTCTTCTTTTATTGCTTCTTTCGATTACGGCAATACAGCAAGAATATGTTTTGGAGCCTTCGAAACAAGTTACTGTTCTTTTTCATTTATAAGATTCTTGGAGGAAGTCTTAAGAGGGGCTGTGTAAAATGACAATGCGCTGCGTGACATCGGTGCATGCACAGTCCATGTGACATCAAAATGTATTACGTATCGCAGCTCATCCAGCTGTATACGCAGTGCTACATACATTTCGACGTCCAGAACAAGAGTTCGCAGTGTTTACCGTTTACAGCGTTATCATCCGGTTCACAAGGGCTAATCTAATGCAAATAATACATGCAAATAATACCTGGTTCACTTGGACGCTTCTAATGCAATTAGAGATGAAGATCTCAAGTGCCTAAATATCATTAAATCGTCGGCCTCACATGGCTTGATGTTATGGCACTAAGGGCGCGTTGAAGAAGTTGCGCAATAAACATATTATGTTCGCGATGCCTTAAATCTGCAACTTTATTCAAGTTATACGCCATAAAACTCATTTTATAGAAATAACAAGCGTTTTCATGTATTAGGGTGAACTTGTTGGCTAGTTGGTTCAACATTTTCAATCATGAAACAGCGCGGTAAAAAACGAAGAGGAAGCAAGGAACAAGCTGCGCTTCGTGTGATGTGTTGCTTGTTCCTTGCTTCGTCTTCGTTTTTTACCGCGCTGTTTCCTGATTGAAGAAGTTTTCATGTACTTCAATGGCCTTACTCGCTACGTAAAGCGAAACATGCTTAAGCGTGGTGCACGTTTCCAGTTTCGATGCCGGTGGCATTCTCGTTACTTTTTCTTAAATCCGTTATTTATGAACACGAATTGCGTCCGTCATAGAGCATCTTTGTTTACCTTTAAGTAGTCAATAATATGCGTTCTCCTTGCAGACAGACATTCTTTTGGCATCATGAATGGGCTCTACAAAACACGTAATAAAAACCAAGGCACTCATTAGACGGCAAACATGTCACCGCTAAATGCCCTTTAGATTTAAGGTCTTACCAGTTAGCGCCACTGTTGACGTGCAAACGGGGTATAACATAATTCGAACCCAGGTAACTATCGATCCTCAAAAACGAAAATAAAAAAACAACGAAAAAGCAAAAGCATTTGAAGCACTTGCGCCCTTCCAGATACACGTGGTGCGAATCTTCTTTTTCTTGCCTTATCACTATGCATTAAGTTTGCTAAATATGCGAACTTTCTCAGAAATGTTTCACTATTTGGAACTCTGTGCCCATGCCAGTCGCCATGGCAAACATAACTATGAAACACACCGGAGAACGTGCTCTTAATTCATTCAAACTGCAGCCGCATTTTTCTCAGATACGTCTCAACGACTGTCATTTGAGCGACAAGAGATCGTAAGTCACAATTATTCTCTCATCTAAATTTATCGACCGAGTATTCAGTTTACCTTTGAAACATGCCTGTTGATTTTGGATGTTCTGGTAACCTAAAAATAAAATTGTGCAAATACATCTGCTCAAGTCGATATACTCATTTCACTTCAGACCACCCGAAAATCCGCAATACGTCAGTAGTAAACACATTAATGCGAAGAGCCGGAATGCGCTGCAGCACAAAACTTGAAAAAAAAAAAAGAAAAACAAGAAAAACACAATATATATTCAGGAAACTCGCCAAAAATGGCTTCCCAAAATCTTTTATTCAGAAAGCAATTCACTTCCAAAAATTACACCATCTCCCGCTAAAGGGAACCATGTGTAGATGTGAAGCAGCGGGCGCTAACGCTTACACTGGCGGCGGCGTTGACGCTGGTGCTCATCGCAGCGCTGCGCAGGCGAGCAAAATGGGGAGGCGCAAAGCACGCAGTGATGGAGCGGTGTTTCCTACTGGAACATGCCAATCGCTGCTAATGGGCAATGAGAGACAGAAGACTCGGACTGGACACAGAGACCCGCAGTCCGCTTTTAGTTAACGCGCACGCTGCGAATTTTTATTGTTCAACAACGCACAGGAGAAATCTCCCACCGGCACCACCTTGGAGGTCAAGATCCATTGCCATTTATACGAGGGGTGGCCAGTGAACGGTTGTGCAGCGCGAGCAGTCGGTTTTTCCAACCAAGAAACTCGCTAGCAGACGCTGCCTGCGTCCGTGTCGCGAGGCGAGAGAAGGGGGGAGCGTAGGAGAGGAGAGAGAGGGGGGGGGACGCGCATGCGCAGTGGGAGTGTGGACGCCGCGGGCAGGGATGCCAAGAGGAGAGAGGGGGGAGCGTAGGAGGGGAGAGAGGAGGGGAGGCGCATGCGCAGTGAGGGTGTGGTTGCCGCGAGGAGGGATGCCAAGAGGAGAGAGAGGGAAAGAGGAGGTTTTTTATTTTCATTTTTTTTAAAGGGTTTGCGCATGCGCAGTAAGGGGGGGTCACGCGGCACACCACCACCACCACCGGATTAAGCTTCGCCATAAGATGCTTCACATTAAAACACGACGCAAGATGAGAAATCCAACAACAGGCACTACTCTTCGCTATCCGTGGCACTAGTTAAACCACCGCCCGTGGAATCAGAAGACCGACCTATCCGCGGAAGGCTGAACCGTGATAGTAAGAACGCCAGTGGCCCATCTGCTTGCGCCATATACACGTGCAGTACTAAACGGGATGGATAAAGCCCGCGCTGAGGCCAGTTCGAAACCGCAAATGATGTCAAGCGCGCGAATTCAAAGAGAAAGCACATGTTCGAAGAGCCGCCAGCGCACTCCCGCTGTCGAAAAAAAAAAAAAAAAGCGGTCTTGCTGACACCCCACCCTTCCTAACGCGTGGCCCGCAGCTGAAAAGGGGGATGGGTTGTTGTGAAAATGTTTGCGACATTACGAACACAATAGCGCATTCCCTGCCTGCAACCAAAGACCGGCCATCGCGAAAGAGTGAACCCAAGGCATCTTCTACAAAACTGCTTCTACTGAATGCGACGCCAGCTGCATCAGCGCAACTGAGAACCCGTAAGAAAGACAGGAAAGACGTTCCCAATTTTGCAAAAACGCAGACCGCGAAATCAATTTTTTTGAAACAGCTGAAATCGATTACCGGAAAAGAATGTTGGCAGATCCAAGCCACCCCAAGCGTGAACCACGCTCTTCGCTCCCCCCCTGCGCAGAACGGATGAAAAGGAAAAAAGATCAATCAATCAATCAATCAATCAATCAATCAATCACTTTTATTTTCTTTTCACACTGAAAGAGAGGAGACAGGACTAAAAGCTAATACAGCTTCACAGGGGTCCTGCCCCCCTTTTACAAATGACAGCAGCACATTGCAGAAACATAAAGAATAAGCGCAACACACTTAAAACAAAATACGCGATACAAAATACAATTTAAATAAAAAACAGAAAGTGTGTATGCATATATACATATTTATAAATGCACAAATAAAAATATGTGCCTATGAATGAACATGGGGATTTCGCGGATATCGGACATACCCGATACACAAGTATATATACACAGGTCTATATACGCACATGTATACGCTCTTTGATAACGTGTTCAACGCGATTTCAACACAAGGGGAAGAAAAAGAAAAATAGAAAAAAAAAACATCATGCACAACGTTAGTAATCTCTCTGGCACTAATGACAAAATAGTCTTATTGCTTGATTAGAATTGCACAGAGGATCAAAATCTGCCTTGTAAGTTTATTAAGTAAGATTGGCACAGTGTGTTTTAATGATTGTTCGTCATATTTGTTTTGAGGTGTAAGGGACATGCCATTTTTCCTTATGCCTAGTATGACGAATACTGCGGTTTACATTCAAATCAGCCAGCGAAAATGTAATAGAATTATTGGACTTTAAGTATGACTTGTAGGTTAAAGTTAAGCGATAATCGTATAAAAAATACAGGTAGAATATCAAACTTTACGAACAGATCTTTCGTAGAAAATGAGCCTGGAACATTGGCAATGCAGCGCACAGCTCTTTTTGGAGCAAGTGCAATTTTGTTAGATTTTTCTTTGTAGTCGTGCGCCAAACAAGGTTGCAGTATTGTAGTATCGAAAACACTAGAGCACTGTAAAGCAAAATTTTAATGTTAACTGGAAGAAAATATTTTAAGCGAGCTATGGTTCCTACAGCAGAAGAGAGCTTTTTACTAAGGTGTTCGACGTGATCGTTTCAACTTAGGTCTTTAGAAAACGTTATACCTAATGTGGAGACTGTGTTAACAATTTTTAAATCATCCGCACCTATCTTCATTTTTATTGGACTTTGTAATTGTTCGCCTTTTTGCATATAAACCATAACTTTGGTCTTTCTGGCGTTTATTCGCAAACAGTTCGCTTCAGCCCACTTTTTAAATTCTCTGAGCGTTATGTGCCCTTGATGCTCAAGTTCAGTTTCAGATGTAGCGGTAATAAACATTGCTGTGTCATCCGCATAGGAGATAAATTTTGCCTGTTTTGAACTGTTTCGCATGTCATTTACGTAAATTATAAACAGGAGTGGCCCAAGGATACTCCCCTGCGGAACTCCGACTCTTGGAGCCTGAAAACTGGACTTTTATTTTCCTAGCTTTACATATTGTGCTCGATGCGATAAGTAGGATTCGAAGAGCTCTAAGGCTATACCACGGATACCATAAGCGTGTAGCTTAGTGAGTAAGATTTTATGATTCACAAGATCAAATGCTTTAGAGAAATCGATGTAGATTCCCATAATTAATTTTTTATCGTTAAAAGCTTGTAAGATTGTTTCTTTTTGAGCTAAAAGAGCAGTCTCGGTGGAACGTTGCTTCCTAAAGCCATGTTGATGATCAGCTAATAAATTTTTTTTGTCTAGATATGATAATATTTTAGCGTGAATAATCTTCTCAATGCCTTTCGAGAATGCCGGTAGAATTGAAATTGGGCGATAATTACCCAAAACATTTTTATGGCCTTTTTTAAAGACCGGCTGTACTCGAGCTATTTGCATGTCATGTAGCCGTTGATGTCTGCATACAGCCTCAAACTCCAAGTATCCCTCTTTCCCTGTCTCACATCTGACAGTCCACCTCGACACATCCACGCGTCAAGGAAGCTCACCACCCCTTTTACTCTCCAACTCGTTCCCTCCGGTCAGGCCTTCGCACTCCTGTGTTCTTTTGGTGAAGGGGACCGCCGCCGCCTGACGCATACTTTCATACCTGCCGAACAAGAAAAGAAGCGCTTTTCGAGTCTCCCCTCCTTGAACCCTAAAGAAGGGACCGTATGGATTCCGAAACGTCGGCACAATGCTCACTCGGAGCACTCAAGATAAGGCGTCGGCGGCCTTCGAAACACGTATTTTCTGGTTTATTCGGGGCTTGCGTTTTCTGCACGCAAATGGTGTCTTCAGAGGGGTGGTTGTGCATTTTTTCTTAACTTCGTTGACAGCAGACGAACGATGAGCACTGGAGCGGCGGGAAGAAAGACGACCTCGTACGCGGCTCGTTCGTCAAACCGACCGCGAACCCCGGAAGCTGTGCAGCAGAAGCATATGACGATATTAGTTTAAGCACTCACACTGTGGTTCCTGCATTTCTGATCAAGCCTTGGAGCAACTAGTGTGTGCATCACCTGTCATGCCGCAGCACACAGGGACCCCAAGCAAGCACGACTGCCATGCGAAATCCATACATTGCGAAGATAGGAGGAGCAAGGCGCCGTTGCAGAAGGCGAAAAAAGGGCTTTGGGAAAGTCGTTTTATTTCTCTTCTTTTTCTCAATTGACATATAGCCCTCTCTCCTCTTGTATGTTGTACATCGGGCGTAAGCTACAAAGTTCTTTAGTGCACACATGCATACGTTCACTTCGTTGGCTAGAAGTTGCTTCTGTGTCTGCTGCGCGAATCTGCGTCGACAATGAGCTACCACGCCACAGGCATCGCTGAAGCGCCAGTCGAACACGATCCTCAGCTACTTCCCGAAAAAGATTCCGCCTTTGATATTCGAGAGATGCAGCAACAGCACCGGAATGCCCGATTACAGCCAAAAAGGAAGCGATTACTCAGCACATATAGCCGTCAGATGCATCCATCGATCAGTCACTTATCACTGAGGATGCTTCAGTCGCGGAACCTGTGCACCCGAGTGACATGGCAAATCGGTAAGCGTGGTTAGCTTAAAATTCTACTTTACATGTGCTACATTAAGCTGTACATACTGTTTATAATGAATGCCCCAAAGTTTATAATCAATATTTACATTGCACTTTCAGATTTGTAGTTCGGCGAGGCTCGAAGGAAGTTTGATACAGGATGTTCTGCACGAATTATGCACAAAATTCTGAGTTGAAAAGCATCTTATGCTCGGGGCTCTGTCCGTCCCTCCCGCGTCCCGTGTCCCGCGTCCGGCCACTTTCATGAAGCACCCATTATGCGAACCAGAACACTGTAGTGAATGAAGGCTGTCAACCACTGCTACAGTCATCAGAGTCATGGCCGAGAGCACAGAGAGGCTGCTTAGCAATGGCTAGGCAGGCGGTGTCTGTCGCCCAGGTTGACCCCATCCCTTGATCTTGCTTGCATGTGTTTGGAAGGGGCTGGGCTATGTCCGTCCCTCCCGCGTCCGGCGTCCCGTTTCCGGCCACTCTCATGAAGTAGGGAAACACTCATTATGCGAAGGAGAACACTGTAGTAATATGAAGGCCGTCAACCACTACCACAGTCATCAGAGTCGTGGCCGAGAGCCCAGAGAGGCTGCTAAGCAATGGCTAGGCAGGTGGTGTCTGTCGCCCAGGTTGACCCCATTCCTAGATCTTGCTTGCACGTGTTTGAAGGGGGCTTAGTCCGTCCCTCCAACCCGCGTCCCGCGTCCCACACCACTACAGCGCATGCGCGTCTCCTCCTCTCTCTCTCCTCTCCTACGCTCACCCCCTTTATCTACTCTAGGAATCCTCTACTTTACGGAGCGGCCCCCGCTTCCCACACCCCCACAGCGCATGCGCATCCCCTCCCCCTATCCTGTACTATGCTCACCCCCTTTCTTTACTCTAGGAATCCTCTACTCTACGGAGCGGCTCCCGCGTCCCACAGCGCCTGCACGTCTCCTCCCCCTCTCTCTCCTCTCCTACGGTCACCCCGTTCTCTCCTCTAGGAATCCTCTACGGAGTGGCGCGCACGACAGGTGGTGCGACAGCTGCATACTCCGCTGGGGGCGCCACGGTAGTTCCGCGGTATGAAAATGACGGAGCGCGCGCGCCTCATTCTCTCTACTGTGCAGCGCCGCGATGAGCGCCAGGACCGCTGCCGTGAAACGAGAGCGGGGACGTTCCTCCCGCTCAAGCTAATTATCTCCCCCGCTGCTTCGCATCCACACATGCTTCCCTTTAGCGGCAGATGGGGAAGTTTTTTTAACTGCTAAAGTTGCCAACGGGTCTTGTTTATATGAAATTTTCTGATTACTGTAATTGGAGCTAAGACACAATAAACGGGACACAAGAAAGGCACACGACGCCAGGTGTCCCCGTGTGCCTTTCCTTGCGTCCAATTTGTTGGCGCTACCATAGAAATCATTTTTAAAAACAGCATTGCGTGGCCGCCAGCCGGCCGGCACTTCAGCACCCTTATAGCTGTATGGAGCTGAAAAATTAACAAAAATAAGCATTTGCCAGGCATCTTTGTTGGGAACAATATCACGCGTTCGTTTATTGAATGTGCCGTTTACTTTCTACGCGCACTGCTTCACTGAACAGTTTCTTGGCCCTCTTAAGCTTTTCAAGATCTTGCTGTAAAACAGTGAAAGATCATCATCATCACATTGGGTGTTATTATTATTAATAATATTATTATTATTATTATTATTTTATGTCAAAATTTTAACCCCACCCCCCGAGAGAAATTCTGGGTGCGCTAATGTGCCTTACATTTGTGTAGCGGGTACACTGTAAACGAAAATATACCCAGCCGGGAGGAAAAGTTGTGTAGTGCCACTAGGAAAAGTTGCAGCGGCGCAACCGGGATTTTTCTGCGCCAAATGGCACGCCCGAACCCTCCCGTTCGCACCACTAAGATGTTGGTTCTATTTCACTGTAGGGAACCCCTCGCTTATCCTCAGTATAACGAATAATTGCATAGTGGGTGCTTCCCTACTTCATGAAAGTTATGGTGGTTTATGGCGCAGTGGATACCTTGCATGTGCACTTGTATTGGCTGTATCAAGAAAGTCTACAATATTCTGTGGTTAGGACGCTCTTGCAGCTTTCGCTGTGACTGTGCTGCGTGTTCTGCGCAGGCCTGGCGATTTTTGAGGTATAGTGTGTTTTAATTCGTGACATTATTCCTAATAACGAGAACGATAGTTTAAAAAATTTGGCAGATCCCAAGTACCATGGGAATCGATGTTATGCGAAGCATGCGAGGCAAGATAACTGGGTTGTAATTTTCTTATTGTGCGAAACTTTACGAAATGACGTTAAAGATATGTACAAATGTTGTTCGCACAGACATGTGTTGAACAGTCGCACATGTTTCATATAACCAGTTGTTTACAGTTGCGTAACGATGCCAACTGAAACATGAGTATTTCCAACATCATAAGCGGTAATCTGACATGTAGCACTTGTGTTTGCAAGAATGGTAGCCCTGCATAGTGTTTCGTGCACCAACTACAGTGGATGGCGCTTAAGTATACAATTGACGTTAACCCGACATGACGCCTGCCTCATAGGAGTACATATGTAATGTTTATAAAATGAATAGCTTGCACTGCAACAACAATTAACGTTTCACCAACATTACGCCTGCATAGGGTCTTTTTCCAAAGCAGTTCCGAGACCTGGCGTGGCTCTGTGGTAGAATACTTGATTGCCACGCAGATTGCGTGGGTTCGATTCCTGCTGGAACCCTGATATTTATTATTGGCATTCGTCGGGTCAACGCTGCCGATGCCAGTTTTTTTTAACGCTCTTTCTTTTAAATTACTAATGTCTGTCTTCGCCGTTCCTGGGTAGACATAAATTGTCAAACGCCTGTGGCGCATACCCACATACCGCTTCCCGTGGTATACGGGTATGTGCCACACGTGTCTGCAGGAAAGGGTTTGACGACGTATACGACAGGATTTTCACTTTATTCATGTCATGACCAGCCAGACATATTCGTTAATACCTCTTACCCTCCCATACAAATTTTGGTATACCCCAAGTTAAGGAGGCGATCACGAGAGCACGTAGACGTAGGCGGCTAGATAGATAGATAGATAGATAGATAGATAGATAGATAGATAGATAGATAGATAGATAGATAGATACGTAGATAGAAACGCAAAAGTGCTTAGAGTACGAAGAAATGCTTCGCATTTAAAACGCCATGAACTCAGATTTGTATAATAGCTTATTTGTTCTCAAGCCACTGCTACTGAGGCTAGACGCCGTTGCAGCGAAGGAAGTTTGGTTAACGCACTTGCCGGCTAGTGCGTTTTGCAGCAAGTGTTACAAAGTGTGCCCTTGTGACAGCATGCGAATGACACTAGCAGCGAAGTGCACTTCCTCGAAGTGCGCTTAAAGGAGCGGTGCTACAGTTTGGCGACTGCCTTATTTATTGCTAGAATGCGCGTAGTAATAAGTGCTGAGACGAACGCAAAAACAATTATGAAAAGTGGTGCACGAAAACTGATGTTATTAGTCTTCCAAGTTTAAAACTCGAGCAGATGACACTGAGAAACGTTCCCTTTCACATTTCTTTCTCCCGCTAACGTAAAAGGCCGTTTCCAATCACCGCATCCGTCTTACAGATCCATACCGGAAGACTCGCCTCGTGATGGCATCTGTGCAGTGCCCTAGTCATTTTGGAGTCGTTTTCAAGATTTCATATTTAAGAACGGAAATTCTTTTGTATCTGAGAAAGTATAAGTAGTGCTTTTATATTTTTTAGCGCACAATGGCGTGGCCTAGCTGGGGACCATATCAGTATTAAATGCGACCTGTCATGTCAAGCCATTCAAAACGCCTGGCCAATGTCGTCACTCCCACGTTATGAGACGTCACTTCCAATCTCAAAAATAGCCCTTGTGTGTTGTAATAGTCCCAAACTAATGTGGTTTCTCCGTTGAAATAAAATTATGACAGCGTTGTTTTTCGCATTGCCACTGGCGCAATGACATCGGTGCATTCAACAGTTCCAGAAGAAGCAATAAAAAAAAGCCGGCAGATCCCACGCACTGTGGGAATCGATGTAATTCGAAGCAGCCAGGAAGGAGCAAATCATGCTTTACAGAATTTGCATGTCATGTTTTACATGTTACGACCGGTCATTTGTGTTCGTCATACAGTCACGTCGCGATATGCCAATTTTGGTGTATGTCAAGCTAGCGAACTGGACGCAAGCGCACTGTGAGCGTGGCATGTAAATGGCATTGTAGATGACATGCATGCCAAGATTTTCATGTTAGCATCTGCCACTTATGTTCGTTATATAGTCATGTCACTCAATACCGAATTTGGTGTATATCAAGCAAACGAAACGGCCGCGAGCGCGCCATGAGCGTGGAATGCAAGTCATGTCGCTCATGACATGTCATGATTTCCGTATTACCACTAGTCATTTATGTTCGTCATACAGTCATGTCACTCAATACCAAATTTGGTGCATCTCAAGCTAACGAAACGGCCGCGAGCACGCCATGAGCGTGGCATTTAAGTCATGTCGCACACGACAAGTCATGATTTCCATATTACCACTTGTCATTTATGTTCGTCATGCAGTCATGTCACTCAATACCAAATTTGGTGTATATGCAGCTAACGAAACGGCCGCGAGCGCGCCATGAGCGTGGAATGCAAGTCATGTCACTCATGACATGTCATGATTTCCATATTACCACTAGTCATTTATATTTGTCATACAGTCATGTCACTCAATCCCAGATTTGGTGTATATCAAGCTAACGAAACGGCCGCGAGCGCGCCATGAGCGTGGCATGTAAATCATACTTTTCATGACAAGTTAGTCATGATTTTCATGATATGACCGGCCATTTATGTTCGTCATACAGTCATGTTATGCCATACCAAATTTGGTATAAATCACATTAACGATACGGCCAGGAGAGCACAAAGTCGTAGGCGGCTAGATAGATATATAGATAGATAGCTAGATACGCTCAAAGTCGCCGAAGTTCGCTAAGAAATGCTTCGCATTTAAAAATCACCGCCATATCCACAAAGTAAATGATGTTAGAGGAGCTTGCTCGGACGTCGCGCTTGAATCGCGCGTCGGCGCCACCTGCGTCAGGTAGCGACCGCTTTTGGCGCTTGGCCGCGGCATCCCGCGCGCCCGCACTTCTTCGGGGTTCTCTTGCCGCCGCTTCCGTTTTGGTTCTGCTTCGCGACCTGTGACCGCAGGGTCCGCTTGACGGCGCGCCCGCTTCGCTTCTGCTTCGCCATGGTTTGCCGCTAAAGATAACCATCTCCCCGATGCGAAGCAGCGGGGAGATGGTTAGCTTGATCGGGAGAAATGTCGCCGCTCCTGTTTCGCGGCAGCGCCCCGAGCGCTCATCGCGACGCTGCACAGGAGAGAGAATGAGGTGCGCGCGCTCCGTCATTTTCATACCGCGGAACTACGGCGGCGCTCCCCCAGCGGAGTATGCAGCTGTCGCACCACCTGCCGTGCGCGGCGCTCCGTAGAATACAGGATTCCTAGAGGAGAGAAAGGGGGGGGGGCGTAGGAGAGGAGAGAGAGGGGACGCGCATGCGCTGTGGGGGGTGTGGGACGCGGGACGCGGGTGCCGCTCCGTAGAGTAGAGGATTCATACAGAAGAGAAAGGGCGGGATCGTAGGAGAGGAGAGAGAGGTGGAGGGGACGCGCATGCGCTGTAGGGGTGTGGGACGCGGGACGTGGGAAGGAGGGACGGACAAAGCCCCCCGCAAGTACATGCAAGCAAGATCAAGGAATGGAGTCAACCTGGGTGACAGACACCACCGGTAGTGCGTGTTACTCTTTGCTTGCACCCACCACCCGCCTAGCCATATCTAAGCAGCCAGTCTGTGCTCTCGGCCATGACTCTGATGACTGTGGTGGTGGTTGACGGCCTTAGTGAGCATTGTTGGAATCACCGGAGAAGTGTACACGCCGCCGCCGCCGCCGGACAACGCGCGAGCATAAGAAGCTTGCCGAGCAAGCTCCTAAAACGACACTCTAAATTTGTGTCACAAGGCCCCTCTGGTTGGCCCATGTGACTGGGGTATTAAAGTGTAATAAATAAAATGAAATGAAACCCTCAGGATACACCCATTGATAAACACCTGGGTCCCACATTTCACCTTTGCCGGTGAACCGTCTGTATGGAGTGCTTGGGTGGCGATTTTGTTGTTGAAGGGCTCACGACAGTCAAGGACACTCATGTCATGTCATGTCCGTTTTGATCCATATCAAGTTATGCCTGCGAGAGCATAAAGATTGTGTCACGTATATCGGGACTTACCTGACATGGACAGCATGATTTTCATGCTGTGACCTAGCATTTATGTTCTTCTTGCGCTCATGTCATGCCATGCAAATTCTGGTAGAGTTAAACCTCAATATAGCAATGTCGCTAAAATGTGCAATTTACTTAATTAAATTGAAACTTTGGTACATTGAAGTTCGACCTTTTTAGAGAAAATATAGTGATAAAAGCCTAATTTTTGCATGGGAAGCGCTGAAAGAATGTTTGAGCAATACGGTAGTATTAGAAAAAAAAAACAAATTTCAATCATGTGAAAAAAAAATTGTGTAACTCCCATGCCTTGTGGGAATCTGGTTTCATGCAAAGCAGTCAGCGAGTGTGCTGCATTTTTTGTCTTTGAGCCAAACGTTACGAGGTGGATCGGTGTGTTATAGTAAGTGTAGTATTTGTGTGGACTTTGTGGGCTTACGAGGCACGTCGACAACACTGGCATTTAAAGGGTAACTTATGGTCTGATGCAACGTCAGCACTCATATTAAGAGCGCATACGTCAGTATTATTGAAACGAAGTGCCACTTTAAAGTGTGATGACGTGATGAATATAATACGTAACTTTCGTTAGCCTATTCTCCAGGGTCGAACAATGCTTGAATATAGCTTGCTGAATCAAGACATGCAATTGTAATATTTATTAGACTGCTATAAAAGCAGAGCGAACACTGTAACCACAATTGACGTTCACTCTTGTTACCACGCCTATTCATATCGCTCACATGTGATCGATGCTTTGAATCGTCAAATTTGGCATGTTGAATTCGTTTCTCGTGCACCTAGCACCTTCTAGTAGTTACTCCAGCTCCTGAACTTTCAGAATCAGTTTGAATTTTCCTGTTTTGACAACATAGTGATTTTGACAACATAATGACAACACAGGGAAAAATGCACTTGGCTGACGAATTTGAGAGAAATGCGTGCGGCTCGTGGTTATGCTTCAGTAACATAAAGTTATGAAATAAAAAGAACCCTAGCTTGCAAGTCAAATATCAAATTATAGTGTCAGCTTCGAAATCTGACAGCGTTCAGTGGTAATAATTGCCTGAAAATTATGCCAGCTATTCTCTAGAGTGCTGTTATTTGGAGTCGGGGAAGATTTATTCGACCAAAGATTATTTCCGAAGGTCCGCCGCAGGTATAACGTGTGGCGGATGCCTTTTCAGCCAGCTTCCAGCAGCTTCGGTTT
Source organism: Rhipicephalus appendiculatus (assembly GCA_030522465.1). NCBI lineage: Eukaryota > Metazoa > Arthropoda > Arachnida > Ixodida > Ixodidae > Rhipicephalus > Rhipicephalus appendiculatus. The sequence goes on along the minus strand of JALIZH010017246.1, from coordinate 1,562 downwards.
CGCTTCTGTTCGTATACCAGACACAGGGCCGCATCCAGTGTAACTAGTCGCTCCCATGGCATCGTCGTCATGTGTGCATGGGTGCGCATCTGCACCGTGAGAAACGCGCGCTGCTTGAAACAGTCTTGCAAGCACACCTGAATGGAGTGGCGACGAGACTCGAGTCCGAAGATGACAGGGCCTCAGCTTCAAGCTCTGACGGTGACAATGTTTCGCGTCAGCCTGGGACATCCGCAGCCGTTCAGGGGTTGGTTTTCGTTTACGGCCTCGAGTGGTGTCCTCCGCCGTGCATGCGTAGCTGCTGACATTTGTGCACAATCTTAGAGCTACTCTGGTTATGTACAAGGTCCACACGTCGCTGGGGCGCGATGTGCTGGTGCCAGCTGCAAGGCTGCTATTCACGACAAGGCCACCTGAAGCACATATCGGCCCCGCACTACAGAGCGGAGAGAGACAATTTTAGGACTGCGCGCAATTTAGTTCTTTTTTTTTCTATACCATCTGCAAAAATACAAATAAATATGCTTGAATGCATATTTTGGAATGCCACCTTATGCGGAGCGAGGTAACTTATGGAAAGAGGTGACGACCGACGAACTGGTGAAGTTCATTGGACATCTAATTTATATAGGCATTGTTCACATCGCGAGCATCCATCTATATTCGAACATCAGCAGGCTGTTCTCGTAAAAAAACAAAAAAATTGTGCGAGAAGGGCACGAATGCACCTGTGTCTCACAAAAACCAGGAAATGCTTCACCGCATGGCACAAGCAATGAAGCACTGTGTCGGTTCAGATTTTTTTTGTCTGTTTTAATATAAACATTGTGTAGAGCACTTAATTTTTTATTCTGTTCCTGCGTCATTTATCTCCAATATGTATATTCTGAACTTTCTTTTTAATGGTTTTGCATATATAGTGTTTTTTTTTATTGCCGTGTTTATCAGCTGGCAACAAAAATTACAGACTTTCAAATTTTTATACTTTCCACAGTATTTTTGTTGCTCTACAATCTATAATTTTTTGAAAAGAACATTCCATTACGCATAATTTGGTAGATTCGTGCTGGAGTACTTTTTCAAACTGGCAAAAACTTTCTTTCCGAGACATGTGAAAAATGACCATTTTTTTCGTGGTAACGAAAGAGTTAACCCGACATGATGGCTGTAGCATAGGAGTACATATGTAATGTTTATTGCTTTGTTTTAAAATTAGATAGGCAGCACTGCAACCACAATTGACGCTGCACCTTCATTACGCCTGCATAGGGTCTTTTTCTAAAGCAAATGCCAGCTATGCAGAGAACGGGCGAATCTGCGACACATTCTGTGGGCTTTCCCTCAGGCGTCCCTACAGGGTCGCAATATAGATAATGATGAGCAGTGGGAGGCCTTACTGCTAAGCTCGGATCCGGATGAGCAACTCTGGGCCGTCCAGCTGGCCGAAAACGCCGCCAGGACCCAAGGGCTACTGGCCGCCGTTTAGGCGGGCACCTGTTCCCAAATCCGCTGGACCCAATAAAGTTATTTCTCTCTCTCTCTCCAAAGCAATTTCAATACCT
>JALIZH010017244.1:0-15000 GCA_030522465.1 Rhipicephalus appendiculatus | reverse complement strand
ATATATATATACACGACGGACGAAAGGAACACAAACGATGACGACAAGCGCTTGTCGTCCTCGTTTGTGTTCGTTTCGTCCGTCGTGTATTTTTTTGCGCTGTAGTGTTCCGTAAACATGTACCAACAAGCCCAACTCGACACACTGTCCGAAGGTTATAGGTTCGGTCCCTACCTGCGCACACTTGATTTTTAATGCACTTCATTTCCATTCCAATTACGTCAGTGTTAATGAACTACAGTTTAAATCTATAAATAATGTCTCCTATAACTTCCTTGGTTTCATTCGCTTCTGCTGCATTAAGGTAGCGTACGCATTAACTCTACTGGAGAGCTGATGCCGGTGCTCCCTGTTGCATAGTAATGCAGTCTATTCATATCAGTGTAGCACCGATGAGCTCTGACAAGCCTGCACCGAACAGATTACGTTGTGGGCTGTGACAACTTAAATACTCCGAAAAAGAGGTCAAACTAGAGAGAAGCGCCCCGAACTGGAGCAGGCTCATTGTTACCCTAATCCGTTCGACTGGAAAACACTCGCCGCAACCGCAGTGTCTGCGCCGGCCGGGGAAAAAAAGTAATTAACACTCGAGCTTCAAAAAGAACGAAAAAAAAAGCAGAAAACTAATTACTCCCGAGACCTGCCCTATTTTAGCTCTCTTGGTCGTATTCGCGGAGTCTGCGGCTTTTAACAACACCAAGCAATCATGACAAGTATTAGTCAAAGATGAGTGACGTCACAGGATTTTGTGTTGGTGAACTATTGGGTTGGATCGGCGCGGTCACTTTCCCTGAACCTCTTTTTCAGCACGTGCATATCCCGTAAACGAGAGCCCGTGTATTGTGATTCAATTAGTCACAAGCTAACTCGGGCATGCAACAGGAAGTATCCCAGTCGTTACGTTAATACTAGCTGCTCCGCGCAGTTGGTGCAATAATTCTTTAGTTACGAAATTTCTTGCGTGGAACGGGTGCACTTATTCTCTTATTATTTTTAAAAGGATAAGGAAGTTTGGGTACTATATGCATAATTTCAAAGTCTGCTGATTGTTATAGATAGATAATTTTGTAATGATTGCCCAACGAGGAGTTGGGCAATCACCAGGCAAATCAAGAACGCCCGATGTGATGCCAAGCGTCACCGGCACGCTACGATGGAGACCTCCGAACAGAGTGTTTGTTAAGCCTGCGCTTTCGAAATGCGAGGCACGCGCGCCCCTCTGTGCTCTTAATAAACTAATTTCGTGCAGCGCAGGCAAATCTACGGGTGGCGTTAAACATTCAGGACCAGAAGAAGGGCCCATTCGTAGTCCTGCCTTCTTTTATTGATGGCGGTTCACGCAATGGCGACTAAATGGAATTTATTTATTTATTTATTTATTTATTTATTTATTTATTTATTTATTTATTTATTTATTTATTTATTTTCGCAGTTGCAGCCAGTTTACAGGGCTATCGCAGGAGTGGGTACAAAGCAAGAATTAACGAAAGCCAGAACATGTGGTATTCAAACAATTACAGAGGAATAAAAAAATCTCATCAAAATTATATTGTGGGTAAATGGAGCGAATGGCCTTTTTCTGGAGGGGATAAATGCGATTTATGATACCGATTCTATAAGGGTAGCATACAGTGGCACCGGTAAAGTTGAAAGTTGGGCGAATTGGTGATAGTTCATGTTTATGTGTGGAGCAGCGCACTGAGACAAGGCACGAAAAGAACGAAAAAAAGACAGGACAACCTGTCTTTTTCGTTCTTTTCTTTGCCTTGCCTCAGTGCGCTGCTTCACACATAAACAGTGGCATCTATACTCTAGGATTGGTCATTAGAGGGTTTTATATGTTAACTATTGTTTTTCTTTTTAATCTAAGCGTTATGAGCTGTTAAGATATTCAAGCTTCTTCAAGGCTTTGTTGCAACTTCAGCTTCGATTGTCAACAAACGTTGTACTAGGCTTACATTCTCCCTTTCTTTAAACTACACAACTTCATGAATGGTTCTTAGCACGAGCTTTAGCCTCTGCTACACTGCATATAATTAGTGAGGCGTAGTACGGCTGAGATGCTTTGACTGCGCGATGGTTGACGCTGTGGGAAAGAAGGGAGAAATTGCGGAGGGTGTAGGGGCGGAGTGATTGGTTGAGTTGCTCCCGGGTAATTAAGGCGAGTGTTGTTCCTGTGAATGTCTCGCTAGCCGTAATTTCGTCTAGTGCCGTTATCTGTCTGGAAGCGAAAGAGAAAATAAAGTAAATATAAAGGGTTGACGTGCCAGCTGAAACCTTGATACGTGAAGCGTTTGACCCATTTCCCAGGTATCGTATAGTGTCGACCATGCCCGAGCGATGAGTCAGCCCAGAGACTAGATGGTTAGATGGAACGACTGATCCCAACAACGCATGGCCTATCATTATAATGCATGCCGCCAGCGTTCACTCGCCATCAGCTTTGACTTCACCTAACACGTAGTCCCTGTGTTGACCCTGCTGACAGGCAACAACATCAGGCAAGATAACGCATGTTTGCTCCAAATTGTGGATGAGAGAAAGAGAGAAAGACGCAAGGAAATGCAAGGAGGTTAACCAGACGCACGTCCGGTTTGCTACCCTGCTACGAGAGAAGGGATAAAGGGGCGAAAACATGGAAAGATAGCATCACGCGCACCGTACGGGGAGCTCAAGTCTTTCAAGACGGTTTCACAGACCTGGTGACTTGAAGTAGTCCAGTCGGTTCAGAATATAGAGCGGACGTTTTTGGCTGTCATAGCAGGCGCAGCTGCACGGGACGTATTCAATAGAAGTGAAGTAATTTGATACATAGACTACTTGACGAAAGCTCACTAATGAAGGACGGCGTGTTTTTCCGCAAGCAACTATGAAAGCCTCACCACTTAGAGCGGCTAATGGAATTCGCGTGGGACAGATTTAAAATTTTGGTCCATTAAATCGATACCAGTTTTCGCCTGTTTCTCTAACGATGGCTTCATTAAGGCGTAGTCACCTCCGTCGCCAACGCCAACAGTTCTTTTCAACTGCGCAAGCACACACTCCTCATTACAACCCTTGAAACACTCCCACACAGAGAACATGATAAAAGTTCAGCTCCGAGAAATCGTGACTGGACTAGCACGACGGGAACAGGACACATACATACGCACACAAACATACATACACACACAAAAAAAATGCTGGCGACATAGGCAGAGTTCTCTGCTCTGCGGGCATTGCTAGGTAGTTACGCAGAAGAGGAGATAGAAACCCAGTTAAAAGGCATAGATATTAACACTAGCAGCTATATAGTTTTGCTTTTCCGAACTGTATAAAAAAAATTTGGCAGATTCCACGTACCTTGGGAATCAATGTTATGCGAAGCATGCGGAGGGAAGGTGACTGTGTTGTAATTTTTTATTGAGCGAAACGTTACGAAATGACGCTAAAGATGTGTACAAATGTTGTACGCACAGCCATATGTTGAACAGTCGCATATGTTTAGTATAACAAGTTGTTTACAGTTGCGTAACGATGCCAACAGCAACATGGGCATTAGCAACACCAGAAGCGGTAAACTGATATGTAGCGTTTGTGCTCGCGAGGATGGTAGCCCTGGACACTGCTACATAAGTCAACTTCAGGGGATGGCGCTTTACTACAATTGACGTTAACCCGGCGTGACGGCTGTATCATCGGACTACATATGTAATGTTTATAAACTTGGATAGTCAGCACTGCAACGACAATTGACGTTTTACAAACATTAGGGTCTATTCGAAAAGCAGTTCTGAGACCTGGCGTGGCTCTGCGGTAGAATGCTTGATTGCCACGCAGAATGCTTGGGTTCGATTCCTGTTGGGACCCTGACATTTATTATTTGCATTCGTCCGGTCAACGCCGCTGATGATGTCAGCTTTCAGCGCTCTCGCGTTAAAAGTTTGTTGTCGCCAATGTTTGTTCTCGCCGTTCCTGTATGAACTGTCAATCACCTGTGGCACATACCCTGCATAGCTGTGGCACATACCCGCCCGTGGTATGTGCCACAGGGTTTGCCCGAAAGGGTTTGACGACGTACGCGACGGGATTGTCACATTATTCATGTCATGACCAGCGAGTAATATTCGTGAAACCATCTTACTCTCACATAATAATTTTGGTCTGCCCCAAGTTAAAGGGGTAATCACGAGAGTACCCAGACGTAGGCGGCTAGATAGATAGATAGATAGATAGATAGATACGTAGATAGAAACGCTAAAAGTGCCTGCAGTAGGCAAAGAAATGCTTCGCATTTAATAAAGCGTATTTCTTAATTTTTTTCATCTGCCTTTCCCTTTGTTGTACTAGACATTTGCCTTTCCATATACTGTATTTATTTATGAAGTTGTTCGTTCCTTGTTCTCATGCATTTTGTTGTTCTATTTCGGTATTCGTATAGATTTTTATCTGTTTTATTGTTCACGCTGCTGCTATTTATTCTTTATTTATATGTAACCACCACCGATTGTCCCGAAGTACGATACTACGGGACCATCGTCTTAGGTCCTGTTGCAGTCTCGCACTATGGGACGAAGGTCCCATAGTACGAGACTGCAACAAGACCCGAGACAGGGGTCCCGAATGCCTTGTAGTTAGCCTGTTACGCAATAATAAAATTGATTGATTGATTGATTGACTGATTGATTCATTGATTGATTTACTGATTAATTGGAGAGGGTACGGTGGAAAGGGATGGGAAATAGATTGAAAAAAACGATGAAGGAAACAAGGAATGAATAAAAGCCGTTCCGTTCACATCCACCAAAAAAAAAAAAATCACATTATTTCATAAATCTCAGTGTTAACTCTAAGAGCGATGAAGTTTAAATGATAATAACAATTTCTGGGATTTTTGCGTGCCAAAATCAAGACGTGATTGTGAGGCGCTCGGGAGGCTCCTGAAAAAATTTTCACAAGCTAGAGTTCTTGAACGTGCAGCTAAATCTTGCATTTCGCGCCCATGGAAATGAGACCGCAGTGAGCGGGATTCGAACCCTGGGTTTCGAGCTTCACAGCGATGTATCTTTTTTTTCTTTTGGTCGCACCATTTCCTTCATAGCAACTTAAAAAAATTCCGATGCTGTACATTATTTCTTCAACAATTCGACATACTTGCCGCTAAAGGCCGTATTCTGCTGGCCCTATAATAACCCCAACACATCATCAGAACGTCATCATCATCATCACTGTTTGTCGGCGATGACGGCGGATTAAAAAAAACAAAAAAAACGGATAAGTCACCTGATGTTACTGCATGTGACCGATATGGGTATGGGCTCCTTACTTCTATATTTACGAATGGGGCGTAGTCAGAATAACTTGGATTGACACTTCGCGCATTCCCATCTCTTTCCCGCACTTTGTCTCCTGAATCGTTGTCCTCATCACAACTGCCAGAGGCAGTCCCTTTCGACAGTGTTTGCGCGGCTCGACGAGGAGCTGCTTTCTGAGCAATCAACGTTGGAATTCTTGGAATGCCGGAAAACTCAAGCTTCAATCCAGGAAGCGACTGAGGCGCGGCTGAAGTTTCTGCGAAGCGACCCGCCTCGTTGAACGATTATGACAGTCACTAGTGTGTGTGTTTATACTTCTCTCCTTCCCTCTCTCATTCTTATCTTCATTATTTTCCTGTCTTCGCTTACCCTTTCCCCAGTGAAGGGTAGCAAACCAGATATTTACCTTCCGGTTAACCTCCATACCTTTCCGCACTACTTTTATTTCTGTCTCTATGTCCTTTATCATTTTCTCTTTAATCTTGTTCGATATATAAACGTGTTTACCCAAGCGGGCTGTTGCGACTAATCAATAAACACAACTATAAAGGTGCGCCTACCAAACACCTTTAGTGCTAAGCACTCTTGTTGAAATGAAAACAAAAGAAAATGACACCACGTGGCGTGTTTATCGCAACTCAGCGCCTTCGTTACTACGTGTATCCTCAGTTAGGTTTGATGTCGCAAACTGCGTTCTTGCTTTAAACGTTACCGCAGTAGGGTCCCCAAAGGGCGGCATTCACTATAAAGGTTTCAGACCAGAATGATATGTAGAGACTAATAAAACCTGAAGATGTCTTCACATTCATGCATAGTTTCTCGGCACTTTGTACGGAGTGACATATTACCGGTACGATGAAAGCACTAAGAGGAAAAAAATTTGAATATCAAGACACCAGACAATGCTCGCATGTTGAACAGCCAATTAATATCACCCTAAGCAGTGTCCTCACTTATCGCTTAAGCGAGCTGCAAGCTCCTGGGTAGCGGGAGAGCTGTTCTGGAGTGAATGGGACACAACGTGACGCCAGCCTGATCCACGCGATTACTTTTCGTTGGAAAGTACGATAAGCAGGGAGCAGCGGCGCTCGCTATCGTTCATTGACGATGACGTGCTTTCATGCAGCTTCTCGATATGCCTTCTCCATTCGTCTTGAAAGAAAGAACGCGTGAAGCTAATATTTTGAAGGCACGCTATAGGAAAGCGCATTTATCGCCTTCCGAGTTCGTACTTCCTCGTTTTTTAACACGAAAGCGTTTTATGCCGAGGTCCACCACGGCTCCTTTGACGTACTTCTGTCACGGATATGACGTAAATTATAAACTAACACATTCAGATCAAAGAAAAAAGTAGCAGTGGCGTAGCCAAGGGAGGGGTTGGGGGGGGTTAGGGGGGTTCAACCCCCCCCCCCTGAAATTTTTCAGTTTTACTTGCGTATATATGCACGCACACATACAAACGCACGCACGAACATGCATAAAGTATGGTTGAACCCCCCCCCCCCCCCGAAAATATTTCTGGCTACGCTACTGAAAACTAGGAAGAAAAAGTACCGTCGCCGGGCGTCGAACCACTCAGCCACAGGAGCGTACGTGCCTGAGGATGCTAACGGCAAGCTATTTTCTTTTTGTTTTATTTTTCCCCTAGTGGGATCCGATGTTCCCGGACGAGCCGCGTTCGAAGTGTCCTTTTCCGGTAATCATCCGTGGCACGATGCGCGAAAGCTTGAAGAAAGTACTTGATGACAAACTCTGAGTCTCTTATGCATTTGGCTAATACGACCTGAAGGCAAGAGCAATCTTCTTCTGTTTCTCCTCGGTCAATTCAATTCAATTCAATTCCAATTTTGTTGACCAGAAAAACAATATGGAAGGACGCCTGGGCAAAAGGCTGTCGCAGCAGCTTGACGAAGGCCCAGGGTCCCCGTACATGGCCGATTCATACCCCACCACCACCCCCCTGCGAAACCTTTTGTAGCCAACGAGGCACGGCCTCCAAGATTGGGTGCTGTCGTGACCGGCCTTTGCAGGCACCGGAGACTCCGGAGGAAGATGAAGAGGCTGGAGGAAGGCAAACTTAACAGAGGATTTATTACATATTTACATGGCCAGAAATCTCCCTCGAATGAGCTCGGTGGCTCTTTATAAAGAGTTATCTTCTCCGCTGATCCGTAGGTGTGGGAAGGGCACCAGAATTCGTTGTCCAATCCCAGAACACACAACACTTCCGAGGGTGACGCCGCACCCGCCCAGTTCCACGTCGTCGACTGGGGCGTGGCCACAACATTGCACCAGGGGCACCAAGGTGGTGACCTGTGAAGGCCGCAGGAAGAGGGTTCCCACACTCGGACGACCGGGCACATCAAAGGTCCGCCGCTCACCACGCAATTAGCGGGACGAGTTGTCATCCGCGGCGACGCCGCCGTCTCCCCAAAGAGTATGTCGCGACCGAAAGTTAATGTGGTCGTCTCGTCGAACAACCCGCGGCGTCGGACTGCATGGCGCCTCACTTCCCGGCTCGGAAGGACAATGCGCGGCTGTCAGCAGGCCAGCAGCCCATCGGCGACTTGATTGATGAACAGAGAACGCCGTTCCTCCGTGGGCCCAGGCGCCGATCGTAACAGTGCACTTAAAGCTTTCTGCATGTCACCTAAGTTTGCACTTCCTCCGTGACCGGCCCACATTCAACCAAGCGACCATGTCATTGTATAAGATCCTCGCGGAACGTGACGTCATAGGAACGTCACGTCCTACGACGTCTCTATGACGTCATAGCGACGTCACAAACTCTGGTGATCTCTGACGTCATGACGACGCTATAAGGGGGGCGTAATGCCTTATTAAAGTACTTTTAGGGAGTTCTCGCGGACACGTTTGGTGCGTACGGTTTATTCGAACATCATCTTCGCTTCGCGCAAAGAAGCGCAAGGCACGTTTCTCGAAACTATTCGGCTCTCTCCCGTTTGCGAGGTAAATTTAACGAGATCCAGATGACGAAATTCTCTCGTACAGTAACCCGTTACGCTGAGTCTTATGACGTCTTTCAGTATGGCTGACGTCAGACGCGTGGGCTTCCATCCGAGTACGTCGTTATTGCGAAGCGGAGTTAGGCTTGTAAGAGAGCGAGCTTGTTTGGCGTTTGAGCTGCCGCACGATAAAAGCCGAAAGCGCAAACTTACAGGATTGCGCCAGTGTGACGCAAAGCCTATGGAGTATCAAGGCGACACGGCCGTAAGCAGATTATAAGTATTTTGAAAGTACTATCAATTCAGTTGAATAAAAATTAGCACACATATGCCAAGGGCATTAAAAAATCAACAACTAAGAAGCCCTTCCGTAATTCGAGAAAATGTGGGTGAGCAAAACTGGAAGGCGGAAAGCCAGGCCCCTTCTTTTCTATTCTGAGTCAATGTACTGATCCTCCCCGCCCCCCATCCGAAAGTTCTCGGCACGTAACGTGGTTTTGCACAGCCTCTGAGATCAGAGACATTGTAAGCTTTCTGCACCTCACCTGCTTTTGCACTGCCTCCGTGATCGGCCCCGCTTTTACCAAGCGACAATGTCATGTGATGACGTTATCATGTGACGTCGCATTATGTGACGTCATAGCAACGTCATAATGACGTTACACATTTTTTGTAGATGTGTGACGTAATGATGATGTCAAATGGTAACGTAACCACGTGCTGATTGATCTTCTGAATCACACATGTTGACACCGCAGATGCCAACACTTAAGGGTTTTGCCTTAATAAAAATTTGTCATTATGGATGAACCTAGCTCTTCGTAGCCATACAAGCGATGACACAGCTGGCGGGCAGGGTAACACATATCATCATATTGGCATGTCTTTATCTTGAACCTAGATATACCTTTTATATGTTGTGATGTCCATAAGCCTCGAAATGTTTCGTCATTATTTCCTTTGTCCACAATTTTAGGGAGTGAGTATTGAACCATGTCACTTAAAAAGTACCATTTCTGCTCTATTTATAAATTTATAATGCATTCGTTTAGAATGACCATTAGTGAGGAGCATGCCAAACACTCGATTACATTGGCTAGGATCTCAAGCTTTCTTCATAGTCCCAATATTTCACCCTGTGCCATTTGTTTTTCAATGTGGGACAAGGAGACACGAAATTCGGCGATGTCAAGAACCCATCTACTATGCGCCGGTTTCTCTGGTCACGTCTCATTTAACTACTTCAGAGCACTGCCTTTCACCCCGAGCGACAAATCCAAAAGCGATCGTTCAAGAACCACACCACGTTAGTACCGTCAGACGTCCGACTTGAAATAGTACCAAACCACATCAGAAACTTTTCTTTCTCAAGTGCTGTTATAGAAGTCACCAAAGAATGCCAGCGAGCCGACACAATGACTTTCCAGCTGACTTCTGCGATTGCATCAGAGCCCTGTCGGGTACAGCGACAGAGCCACAGTGCACAATGTCTAGAACGAACACAACAGGATGTGTGGCGCTGCCGTGACCTTGAAAGCGAAGTGGGAGGTATTCGAAGTTCACCGTTGCGTTTCGCGTCAGCGGTGACAATTTGTGCTCGATTGTTTTTCCCGTCTCCTTTCCCGACTTTGTTCCGTTTGATTCAATTTAACGGTTTCGCAGCTTGTTCTGCGATTCGATCAAAGACTCTGGATATTATCGAGTTTACTTTGTTCGTACCTTTGTTTCTTTTGTATCTTACTTTGTAACAGGAGTGTTTGCAAACTCAGCGAGACAATCTCACCAGGAACAAGAACACAACTCGTATGCGCCCTTTCGCTGTTTACAAACACAGCTCCTGGACGGCTTCCGCTTTTGTGCGTCAGCGCAGCCTAGTAGCACTGACGCGGAACAAAAGTCTTAGCGAGTAGACCTACCCATTTTCGACACTTTTCTCCTCGTGACTGGCCAAATATTTCAAATATGTTTTCTTCTAAACTACACAGAACAATATAAGAGTTAGTCCTTAACTTTAAGCGCCTTCCTTTTACCTGAAAGTGGTAAAAAGAGTTTTTCCTTACTCTAGCACAACTTCAAAAAGAAGCTTTCTGTTTCGGTGTTGTAGAGTGATAATTGAAGTGACCGGAAGTTCTGTAGGAAGCGGCAAGTGCTGCTGCTATTGCAATCTTGAAACCAAGCGAAACAGAGTCGATCAAGTTGCTTTTGCTTGACACTAGGCTAGAATATGGCTCCACCCCAAATGCATGCCCCTCTGATGTTTTAAGGCGAAAGTCTTAGGTGGCTCCTCAAACACGACAAGTGACCGTCGGTGTTAACACGAGTGATTCGAGAAATCATCACGATGCGATGACGCCGACGTATAGCGTCATCATGATGTCGCATAGCAACATAATTGTGACGTCATAACGTCGTGGTGACGTCACAGGACGTGTCGTCACAGGATGACGTCATCAAATCACATTGTTGCTTGGTCGTAGGTTGGCCTATCCATGAGGCACGTAAGTACAGAGAGCTTGCGATAATCCCGGTGGCAGTCGTCGGCCGCTTATTTTAGTTTTGTTTGAAAAAATTTACCCTTAGCTATTGGATGTTACTCTATGCGTCACAATGATTTTTCAGCAATAAATGAATGAATGATATCAAGTAATATCAAAAATATCTTGCAACGCGGAATTATTAAAAGAAATAATTCAACCACTAATATATTTTGATTTAAAAGCGTGGGCACAGATTTGCTCTCATATTCTTTTGAGTACCTTGGTCATGCGAGACCGTCCTCGGCACGCAAGGCATTGAGAGCTTTGTTGCGGTTCTTGCGGGCAACTGGTCTCAGAGACAGACTCTAAGGAGTGTCGTTTATCGTATTAGTGTTTTCTTTTTTTTTCTTTCTTTTTTTTTTCTTCTCCTTTTTATAACATCTCTTTTCTGTCATCTTTTATTCCCCTTACCCCCCTTCCCCAGCACAGGGTAGCCAGCCGGTCTGAGAACTGGCTAACCTCCCTGTCCTTCCTTTTCTCCTCTTCCTCCTCTTCCTTCTTGGTCATGCGCATCTCATACTGCCCAAAACCAGTTGCTTATACCGAACAAAATTGCGCCTGCAAGCGTTAATTAGCCGCTAATACGGACTGCAATATTTTTGACAGATTACGAAACATGAGCGACAGAGGGGTGATTACCGCTAACGGCTTTTCCGTCCGTGATGCGAAACGCCCGATTTTCGTTTTCTTTGCTTTCCGGCCGAGCGAATGCCATCCACGGTGAGACAGAATGCGAGGAGGGGAGAGTGAGTGGGAGCTACCGTTTATATTATTAACGAGTACGCACGGATAGCAGATGAGCGGTGGCGTTTAGCGGCACTCGTTAAACAAAAACAAAGCACGCACAGTTTAGCGAGCGCGGTGTCTCCGCCTCGGAGAAATCGTACAGCTTGACGGAAGGCGAGGAAGTGCTTAGATGCGGAAATTGTTTCCGGTTCTCAAGGAAGGGCGGAAGTAAAAACTGGAGACGGAAGCAACACCCGTTATCTTCACAGATGGAAGGCTGCTGCGACGAAGGCGTTAATTAAGGCAGAAGCTAAGGCACGTCTGCATTCCCAGCAGAGTTTGGAATCGCGCCAGAAGGGTCGAAATGTACGGATGCGAAACTTTGTAACCTCTGAACTTCGCAAGAATGCTGATGAGATCCTAAGAAACTAATCGCTTTCTTCTGTTCTTTCGTTGGCTGTTTAACCGTGTTTCTGACTGCTTACCGGGAAAATGTTTTAGTAGCGAGTTTTAGAATGTTTTAGAATGTTTTAGAAGTTTTAAATTGAGTGAGGCTAATCCAACTCATTATTTTGTCTGCTTGACTTTGTCAGTTGACTCGCGATCACTATTCAAATAGGTTGGCCCCGAACTTTCCTAACGACATATCTTACTTGATACTTCATCTTCGTGATTTCTCCTAATGCTCCTATTGTGGAGCGAAGCCCACGGTGTATCACTGCACCTGGGAATGTCCACAACCACCGGGCTACTGCCCTATTCCTTCACCCTCACATTCCTCCTGGGAGACTGCACTGACCTAGCTCAGAGCCGCAGGAGCAGCGTCGGCTTATCCAGCGGGCACGTGGTGTGGCGCGAGCCAATGGGGCCCTCAACAAGGGCTCCACCCAACGAGGATGATCCTTTAGGCCTGCATAAATAAAAGTTTTTCCCGCTCTCGTAATGGCTTTTCTTTTTTTCCTTGCAATATACCAACGGGCATGTAGCTTTTTTTTTATTTTATTAAACGTAATTTAATGTATTCAAGCGTCTTCGAGGAACTATTGGATTTCAATGGATTACTATACTCACTATTCTTAAGATTAAGTTGTGAACCTAAGATAATCGAATGTAAACGTTCTAGATATTATAATCTGCAACAATCTTCTCGCGTAACGAGTAGCTATGCTCAACCCAAAAGTAATAAAGAGTGACGGACGAAGTCTTACTGGTTGCTTGTTTCCGAGCCGATGCCTCAACTAAGCTTCAACTGCTGGGATTACAAACATCTCTTGTTCACAGCAATTTAATACAACCAATGGAAACATTTCCTGTAATCTTGACGAATGTAATCTTGAAGACGTATCAATATCATCACACCACAAGTTGATCGCTTAGTTTCCATCTTACCCATAAGGCCAAGGTTGAACCGCGCAGTTCTTGAATAGTTTTTCGTTGGTAAAGGAATCGTCATGATCGTCGTTGTTGTGACTTCCAAGAAGATTTATCGTAACACTGGCTTCAGGGGGATCGCGCACATTTTGAGACGCTTCGCAGTACGGCGCAATCACGCCAGTTGGTGGGCAATCAAAGCGTACCACAACTGAGCGATTCGAAGCCTTCGCCTGATGGTGATGCATTAGTCCTAATTTACCGCTTGTGGCTTACCTCTCCGACCTAATGAGATTGCTAAACCGAACCGGAGTACATCGAACTCCAGTCACTTTAACGCGAACGGCTATTCTGTCCCCGGAAAGACCCATCTCATTAGCGGTTTTTTTTCTCCTTGTGCAATTTAGCGCAGACTTCGATGGCAGATACCGCGTAGGGAATAAATCGCGTTCTGCGGTATTTGTAGACACGTAATGAAGGGGGACAGCCTTGTGTCTGCATGAGACTGGTTCATTGACTTTATCGCTAAAGTGCCCGTTCTCATGCAGAGTCCTCGTTGGAAGACACGATACGGTGTGTCGCTGCAGATAGGGCGAAGGCCGAGCGATCGTTATAACGATTCACACCATCGGCTATGCATCGAAGAACACCGTTACGGTGTTGTGGCACGGGTATTGTGACACACATACAGGCACAAACATAGTCAGACACAACAGAAGTAAAAGCCAAACAAGCAGAACCAAACGTAATACGAAGGTACATAGACACTACCAAACAAAATATGTAAGGAAATGTCCGTGACAGAAGGCTGTCTTTTTTTTTTTTATTTGCGACAGAGACTTGTCCTTAAGACATAATATTTGTTGTGTATATTTGTATTAAATGTGCGCCGTTAGGCCGGTGCTAAGTCTTATTATTGCACGAACTTCCGTAATCTCTTCGTCGGCTAAGTGGCTTTCTGAGAATGCACAGACACTAGCTATCACTGTTGTTGCATTTTAGTTTTGGGTCGCATGGCGAAAAAATTGTCCTCTCTTGCATTAAAGGAGCACTGACATAATTTTGAGGCATCGAACAAGGTACATTGTTCGTTTTCTTCGTATGTAGCTTTAACGCCCCCCCCTCCCCCCCCCCCCCCCCCCACACACACACACACACACCAGAATTAGAAAACACGTATAAAATATTTTACTCGGATTTTAGTTTTCGTCACTGAGAACCTGCAAGCCAGCCCCACCACAATGAACGTTATCCCTACGGTTCAGCACAGCTCCGCTGAGTTTGTGAACTCTACGTCCTGCATGCAGCCTATACCAGAGAAATTACTATCGGGGTAACTTAACGCCAATTCACTCATCGTTGTTATCGTGCACCACGGGCAGATGATAGATCTGCCGCGAGTACGTCGCGAGTTGCTGTATTCCCGTGACGTCACACTGCGATGACACGTCACGGAGAAGCCGTCTTCTCGATATCCAAACCAAAAGTTTTTCGTTTTTTTTTTTTGTTTTTTTTTAAGACAGCGGAATTGAAAATATATTCTATACATTCCCATTCACCACAATACTCGTTTTAGGGTTCTGACACCAGTGTTTTTCATCCAGAGAAACAATCCAAAAATATTTAAAATGTGTGTCAGTACTCCTTTAAAACTTTTTATCCCCACATCATACTTTATCACTACTTTTTTTTTCCTTTTGCTTCCGCGGTGGTGGATCAGTGGCTGCGGTGCTCGGCTGCTGACCCGAAGGTCGTGGGTTCGATCCCCGCCGCGGTGGTCGCATTTCGATGGAGGCGGAATGGTAGAGGCCCGTGTACATTGCGATGTCAGTGCACGTTAGAGAACAGCAAATGGTCAGAATTTCCGGAGCCCTTCACTACTGCGTCTCTCATAATCGTATCGTGCTTTTGGGACGTAAAACCACAGATAGTATTATTATTTTCCTTTCCCGCCTATCGAGATCAGCAGGCCAGAGGGTACAAGGTCAGACCGACGTCTCCGCCTTTTAACAAATTATGTCTCTTTACAGTCGGATACAACTTTGGAAGTCCGCGGCATTTACTGCTCAAAGGTGAATGGACATAAGCCTGCACCAATGGACGTAA
>JALIZH010017243.1:0-19003 GCA_030522465.1 Rhipicephalus appendiculatus | reverse complement strand
TTAATTCCGCTTCAAATATGGGTGTGTAATCTGGGAGGCGTAATGAATAAGACCAGGTTAACGGCTCAGAAAAAATACCCACACCTGCTTTCTCATCACTCATAGATGCATCCGTTGCAATTACAGCATTAATTCCTAATTGAGATAGATGCTCTTCTAATAAGCCAATCAAATATTTTGAGGGCAAATGTTTAGCATTCGTAGGAAAGATGTCATCGAGTTCTATTTGTACATTGCCGGTGTGTTTATCTGATGTAATGATCTCGAATATATTAACATTTAAAGCGTCTAGTAGGGTTTGAACGAACAGCACTTGAGGCTTATATACACGGGACCAATGCTCATTGAAAAAAAAACACTGGACTCGGCAAAAAAATACGAACTGCTGCCTTCTTAAAGTGGATTCACAATATTTTAAATAGGTTTTAACTGTTAGAATACGGAATCTGCAAGCGAGAGTGGGTATCCGAGCTTCTTGATATAAAACGTTGTTAGCTGTAAATTTTGGCACACCTAGACAGCTGCGAAGAGCTTCCCGCTCTAAAAGGATCAAGGGGTTTATCTTGTATGCTGGTCCACCAGAGAATAGTATGCAGCCAAATTCAAGTATCGGGCGAACATACATGCGGTAAATCATGATCAGCGTATCTCTGCGTAGACCGGAACGGAGCCGGCCAAGTCTACTTAACATCCCAACAGCGCGTGTAGCCTTAATTTTGAGATGTTCAATGTGATTACGCCAGCTCAGCTTTTCATCATATAGTACACCCAGATATTTAACACAGTCAACTTAGGGAATTTTTTCTTGATGGTATTGAATAGAAATATTCACTGGCACATCCAAAGGAAAAACTATTATGGAACTTTTAGTAACGTTTAGTTTCATATGAATATCATCAAACCAGGCTTCCAATGTTGCTAAATACAACTGCAAAGTTGAATGTAGTAAATGTATATCACAGTCAGACGCGAAGAACGCAATGTCGTCTGCATATACATATACTTGTACCTCATCGGCCATTGGTATTGAACTTAACAAAATGTTAAATAAAACTGGTGAGAGAACAGAGCCCTGGGGGAACACCTCTCGTTTGGCTATACTTAGACGTAGAAACACCTCTTTGGGAGCAATAAAACTTTCTATCTTTTAAAAAATTCATATATCCAATTTGTTATATACTGCGGGAAATTTAAGTCTTTTAGGGCATTGATGAGAATAACATGTTCAACACTATCATATGCCTTGGCTAAATCAAGGGTTACTAAAGCCGCATATTGTCGTCTGCGCCGAGCAAGCTTAATACGAGCCTCTAAATCGACATGCGCACACCATATCGAGCACCCGGGTCTAAATCCAATCTGGCACGAGCTGAGAATTGCATTATCTGTTATAAACTTCATAATTCTTATGTATAATATTCTTTCTATTAATTTAATTACATGTGACGTTAAAGCGATCGGTCTAATGTTGTCCACCTGCATACCTACTCCCTGTTTTTAAGGAGCGGAACAATTTTTGCCAGTCTCCAGTCAGGAGGAACCCAACTATATCTGAGTGAGTGGTTGACAACGTTGAGAAGATCTTCCGGAGAAATGTCGAATAATATTTTTAACATTCCAGACGTAACGCCGTCTGGACCTGGAGCTGTGTTAGGGAGAAGACGAACGACGTGCGCAAGTTCTTCCATATTTACTTCAACAAAATCGTTCACGTATGAAGGTTTTACCAACTTTATTTGTAGTTGGGATGTAAATCTCTTTTCTAAGCCTAATGCAATTTCAGCTAATGTATCTTCCAATTCCTTTGGGGAGAGAATAACTGAATCAATGTTTACGGGCGCTGAAATAGCCTTACGATTACGTAGAAATCTAAATAGAGCTTTTTTATTATCACTTTTTGATAGAAAATTATATCGTTTTTCTTCATAATCGTCTTTCGCTAATGATACTGTTCTTTTAAACATAGCTTTAGCATACAAATAATTGCTCCAATTAGTAGGGCTTTGGTTTATAAGGAGTTTTTTCCATGCAGCTTTTCGGCGTCTATAATCTCTTGCACAGTCCGAATTCCACCAGGCAGACATAGAATGTCCTTGTGTTGAAGATACAGTGAACTGTGATTTTTTTATTGTACGTTTTAAAACTGAGCAAATATTCATAGCTTTAATATTTCTCTCCATACTGGTCAAGGAAGACAAAGTTGACTGTAAATTCTTCTTAAATTTAGAGTAGTCTACAAAATTTTGCACCTGATATTCTAACGTCACTAATGGGATGTTAATTTCAAATACAATTGGACGGTGATCACTACTTGTAGCGGTATCAAGAACAGTCCAAGACGAGATAGAAACGTTTGAGCTAGCAAATGCTAAATCTAAAACAGACCTCGAGTTGCATCGAACAAATGTGGCAACTTTGGAATTCAAACAAATAAAATTGTTCGCGTTAGTCCAGTCCCATAGCCGTTTTCCCGATGAGTCTGTGCGGAAACCCCACGACACATGATGAGAATTAAAGTCTCCCGCAAATAAGACATTGTTTTTACAGAAGCTCAGAGTCACATCGAGATCCCTTTCATCTTGTATACCAGCTGGAAAGTAGTTATTAACTATTGATAGTGGTGCGCAGCCAGGAAAGTTTATTTCCAATACCAAGACTTCATAATCAGGCGATATTGCTTTGTAAGCTATTTTCGCTTTATGACAGAATTTCGATGAAATGAAAAAAACTAATCCTCCACCACGTGAGTTTCTGTCCAGTCGAAAACACTGATAGTTTTTTAAATAAAAGTTTTGATCAGCTGACAACCAAGTTTCTTGTAGCAGTACAACGTCAGGAGATTGCTGAGAAATGAGGTATAGTAAATCTGTAGCTGCAGAGAGGATTGAACGGCAATTCCACTGGAGAACTCTAAGGCACCCTATGATGATGATAGGCAAGCAGCCGAAACTGCTTGATCCAAAATACTCTCTTTCAGTAGGTCAGACCTAGTCCCAGATTCCTTCACACTCTTTTTTGTTTTTGGATTAGAAGAATGGTAAAATTTGCTATTGGGTGATCTGGTGCGTTTGAGAATTCGAGCATCCATATCAACGTCTCGATTGCTCATTGAGTCTGAATC
This sequence comes from Rhipicephalus appendiculatus, assembly GCA_030522465.1. NCBI lineage: Eukaryota > Metazoa > Arthropoda > Arachnida > Ixodida > Ixodidae > Rhipicephalus > Rhipicephalus appendiculatus. The sequence goes on along the minus strand of JALIZH010017243.1, from coordinate 15,882 downwards.
GGATATATCTTCTTGCTCAGTCGTTTGATAATGCGAAGGCCCTGCTCCATTATCAGTGGGGGCATCTGTGTGATGTTTAGCAGGCTTATTGATTGAAGCGCTAGGAGTTTGGAAACACTTTGTTACTCTCTCAGATACACCAGACAACTGTGAAGCCATAATTTGATTAAGTGAATCAGACAGATTTAGTAGAAATTTTTCTAGTACTTTTTCTACTGCCTTCTCTACCATAGCTGTAATGGACTGGGAAAGTGATGCGTCCATACTAAGAGGCTGACGAGCTGTTACGCCGGCATATCCCTGAGTCCTGCTTTGAAATTCTGCCAGAGCTTCTCTACGAGAACATCGTCTCCTTTCAATGATTTCGATCACCTGAAGTTCTTTTGATCTCGCAGGGCAGTTAGGATCATCAGCAGAGTGATTTGCTTTACATAAACAACATGACTTATTGTCTGACTGGCACCTCCGTAGTACTATGGTCGGCCCCGCATATGCAACATCGAGTGTCCGAACGACAACCATTGGCACTGTGTCCGTAACGCCAGCATTTAGCGCATTGTAACGGACGAGGAGCGAGAGCTTCGACCCTATAGATAAGCGGCCATGCCTTGATCTCCGAAGGGCGAGTAGTCCCAGCAAATGTTGCAATCACAGTTTCAGTAGGGACTTTCTGATTATTTACTTGTCTGGTACAGCGGTACACAGAAATTACACCTGCGGGAGAAAAAATGTCCAAGACTTCTGCTGGACTTAGACTTACGTCTACTCCGCGAACTAGACCTTTGCAGCAAGCTAAATGAGGTGGAATAAAACAGCTCACCGGATGTGAGGCAAAAGTAGTACACTTCAGTAGATCTTGTATACAAGCCTGGTCTGGTGAGCAGCAGAGGATCCCCCCGCGTCCAAACTGACGAACCTCGCTTATCAGTAGGGAATGGGGAGTGATCGCACGAAGTTCTGTTTGGATTGCCTTGGGGTTCTTCATACGGATGAACCCACCATTGGTCGGCACCAAAGCGACAGGGACGCTACGGTTTCCATCGCGGAGAAACAATTCTAAGGGCAGATCCTGAGGGGAAACAGAGGCCGACCAGAGGGAAGCCCTCTGGCCCGGAGAAGAGACAGACATGAAAGAAAGTGAAGTTACACTTAGCAATGCGCTCAAAACAGTAACAAAACGAGAGATAAATCCAATAAAAGTAACCGCCGGCTACTTGACCGCAACCCTGAGGAACGTCACCACCAGGACCGGCAGGACACGACCGAGCTCCTGTTCGATCGAACATGTTTGACTTTCACGGTGATAATTTCTTTTTCTTTTTTCCATGCTGTGCAGGATCTGGAATAAGCCGCGTGTTCCCCATCGCAGTTTGCGCAGTGGGGTTCGGCCTTGCAGTCATCGTCTGTGGAGTGTCCCGTCGCACCACACCGTGCACAAGTAAGCTGCCCGCGGCAACTCTGAGAAGCGTGCCCGAATCTTTGGCACTTGAAGCAGCGCCGCGGATTAGGGATGTAGGGTCTCACCGGCAGTTTCAGGTAGCCGGTCGCTATTTCATCTGGAAGTGTGGAGCAGCCGAAGGTCACGATTATGTGCTTTGTGGGGATTTCTTTGCTTTCTCTCCTGATTACGATACGCTGTACGTGCACGACCTTTTCATCCTTCCAGCCTGCCAAAAGTTCATCATCAGTTAGGTCTATCAGGTCATCGTCAGACACAACACCTTTGACGGTGTTCATCGTTCGGTGAGCAGAGATTGTTACGGGCTTGTCCCCAAATGCTACTATGTTTGCTAGTTTCTCAAACTGTGTCTTGTCTTTAACTTCTACCAGGAGGTCCCCACTTGCCATCTTGGTGGCCTTGTAGCCACTCCCGATGGTCTCGGTGAGGCATCTGGACACAAGGAATGGAGAGATGTTGCGGGCTTTTTTGTCTGGGTTCTCGCAATGAATGACGTGGTACTTAGGAAAGTGGTCTGGTTTTTTCAAAAGCGGTAGTGCGTTTGCATCGGTGCGCCACCTTTTAAGGGGGGCGATCAGTGGAAAAGGGGTTTCGTGATCCCATAGAAAATACTAGTTTGTTCGGTAATGGCGCCTACCACCCACCACGGAGCCCAACAGGGGGGACGTGGCAGAACATGTAACCAAGTCTGCACAACGCCAGTAGTACGCCACTGCTATAACCTAATATATCTACCCAAGGTTGGATATTTACACCAGGTTAACCCTTGCCGCCGAGAAACGTGGAAGTAAAATGAAGGGAGGAGAAGACAGGAAAGATTAAAAGTGAGAGAGAAAGACGAAGATGTAGGGAGAGAGAGAGATAGGAAAAGGCGACTGCCGATTTCCCCTGGGTGGGTCAGCCCAGGGGTGCCGTCTACGTGAAGCCGGGACCAAAGGGGTGTGTTGCCTCTGCCGGGGGGGCCTTAAAGGTCCAATCACCCGGCGTTGGCTCAACCCCCCAGGATCCCCTTTTCCCCGGACACGGCTCAGCCACGCACGGCTAGGCGTGGGAGGGAGTCGAAACCCCCCCGTTAGCTCGGGTCCGTGGTGTCGCCACACACCAAACGCCTGCTCGCGCAGACGCCCCTGCGGGGCCGGCCTCTAGTGATCACACACATTGATTATATCTAACATCTAGCACTGCCTTGCTGCGAATGAATATTTCCAGAGATGCTGATTAACTCTCGTACTAATCACAAGAACATCCAAATAAACTTCTTTTATGCAGCTGGCGACTAGGCCTCAGCTCAAACTTTGTCGCTTCATGTGTGTGCCGTGTTTCACATCGTGCAAACCTGAAGATGTCATAACGTCAATGCCCCTTTCTCAGACAATTAGTGACAGCACGAAATAGCTCATGGGAATATTTTTGCTACTACGAGTCGTTTTAGGAGACATTATCCAGCACCAGGTGCAAACAAAATTGGTGATCAAAGAGTACCTGAAGGAGCCTCCAGGGAAACCATTTGGTTAATACGGGTCAATTTTGTTTGCATTAAATTAAAGATTTATGGCAAAAAGGTATGCCACCAACGATAGAATGAGAAAAGGCAAATCTGCAAGGTACTGGAAAGCTCTGATTTGGGCAACTCAGCCAGCTTTTGTAACATGACCGTAGCTAGCCAGTGAGGGCAAACTGGCATGAAAGTTTGATACAAGTTATTGTGCCAGTTGTATGTCAACAGATTTTATACTGAACACACAATTTTGGTTAGAGTTATACTTTAGTTCCTCTTACATGCATATAGCTTTCGATTATAAAATGAAAATTTGTAGAGAATCGAAGCATTCTTCCTCTACATGACTATCGATAAGCAGTCTCTGTGGTTGGGGACCACCAAGAAGTCGTTCGCATCGCGACTTGCCTTATCTGAAATTTTATGTTGGTATTATTTCCACACAATACACATGAAGGCTACCTCAACCTGTCATTCATAACTCCAGCATTCTCGGGCATATATAAATACGGAGCTGTATAAAAACAGAACTTTGAAAGCGCTGAAAGAACTTGAAACAAGCTATATGCGAGCTAAACAGCAAATTCAAGTTTGATGGAATTTCTGTATCGAGACGACTGATATACACAAGAAAACACCACAGACAGCGCACATGTACAGCCCACTTCAGAGCACACACATGCCGCAAAGAACACTTTTGCGTCTAACACCACTGCAGCACATCGCAGGCTCATACCCCAACTGGTATTTCGTGAATCGTGAGCAAACTTCGTCAACTGGGGACACGATCGAGCACTTAGGACGCGACGCGGTCCCCACAGCGCATCGCCAGCGGCAAAGCTGCACACACGCAGCAGAACGTGTCGAATGACGGCGATAAAGAGGCAATAAAACTTATCGCCAATCCGTACTTCACACACGACTGGCCGTTCACTCAAAGCACCAGTATCACTAGAACGAACCCCGAACACGGGTCACATAGAAATCGTATAAGCTGTTTGCGGCGATCGAATACTTTTGACGTTTTTGTACGATGAGCATGTATCATACGCGGATTACACCTGCACATGATGACTTTCTATTTCCAAAAGCAAAGCGAACGATGGCACGAAACACACGAAATCGGTTGGCCTCCGATCCTCGCGTAAACACAACACTCTCCGTTGGGTTCCGTAGGCAATCGCAGCCACTGATGAGGGCAGGAAGGCTGCGCCGGCTTGCTGCCTTTCGATGAATGTCTCCGCGGATGCTGATTAACTCTAGTGGTAATCACAATAACGTTTAAATAAGCTTATTTTACGCGGCTGCCGATTAGGCTTCGCTACCAGCTTGATCGCGTCAGCCGGGCGCCATGCTTTTTCACGACGGGCAGGCGTGATGACGTCAGAGGCCACCGTTTTTTTTCTCAGCCAATCGGCGATCGAGAAAGCGAGCGGGCCCGCTCCGTCCGACCAAACTGAAAAGTTGCTGCCGCCTCCTGTCCGGCCGAAAACCGGAACGGAACACGAAAAACGGAGCGGAGGCGGGCGTGCGGCCGTACCGTGGTTTGGCCTTTACGCAAGCGTTCGGTCTCCTCTCCTCCCCCCGCGCTGCAGCCTGGAAACTCACTCCATCCTCTCCCTTCCCCATTTCATGTAACCGCGTGCGCTCCGTCGAGGAAGTACCGCTTGAATCGTGCGGTCGCTCCGTCGGTTCCCGGCCGCTGCAGTTGTCTCGAAAGCCTCGCTACCCTCCCCGCAGACTCGCGTTGTGTCTCTGTAGCGGAAGCGGTAGCTCGACGCCGACGCTTGGCTTCGACGGCCGAGTGAACGTCAACGGAAACTTGGTATGCACCCCCCAATGCTGCTTCGCATCCCCTTGTGGTTCCCTTTAGTGGGAGATGGTGTAATTTTTCCTTTCCTCCATGCCGGCAGGGCGCGCCTGAGCGAGCACGCCCGCGCGGCGTTCTCTTTAGCAGCGTTCGTGGGCAGACGAAAGCGGCATTTGCTTCAGCGGGCACGTTAATTTTCTTTTTTGCAGCGAAAGCTGTATATGGGTAGGCGAGAGAGAGAGAGAGAAACAACTTTATTAGAGGTCAAACTAAGACCTATAGATATTCCTCCGCCAGGAGGACCATGGCCAACTGGTCGGCGAAGGCCGCCGACGCCAACCACACCCGCCAGTGGGGAGGTGGGGGGTTAGGATAGTGAGGGGACTGTAGGGTAGCGGGGCATGAGAAGAGGACGTGTTCTACGTTTGCGTACGTACATGGGCAATTAGGACACGAAGGATCGGAGCGGTAGCGATAGAGGAATAGGCGTGCTGGAGTGATCAGAGTATTGAGTTGAATGACTTTTAGTGTGTGTGTTTGGGCAGTGGAGAGGGAAGGGTGTGGTGGCGGTAGAGTCTGCAATGAATGCCGGAGGTTTTTGTAGTGCTGCTTCAGAGTTTTCTTGTAAAACTGTGCCTCGTCCGCTATGGGCGGGTACGGCCAAGGGACCGCCGGCGCCCGGCTATTAATCTCGCGGGCAAGCTCATGAGCGAGCTGATTACCGGTAATCCCCGCGTGACCTGGCACCCACACCACAGTGACCAAAGCAGGGGAGAGAAGGGAAAGAGCGTCGGAAATGTCATTATGAAGATCCTCGGAGAGTCGGTTGTCTCGAAGAGCACGGATTGCCGCCATGGAATCCGAACAAATGCGGTACCGAGGAGAGGCAGGAAGAAGGCATAGTTCTTGCGTCGCATGAACGATCACGGCCAATTCAAGAGATAAGGGGGAGGTGGGAAAGGAGAAAGGGCCAGCAGTGGATGTGATTGGAGTGTGACGAGGGTTAGGCGTTATAACACAGGCAGTGGAGCCGTGGCTTTGTAGATACGCCGCGTCAACGTAGCATGTGACAGTGTCCGGAGGGTAGGGGTCATGGAAGTGAGCGCGGGCACGTCGTGGTCCTTCATGAAGGTGCGGAGTCATATTAGAGGGTATAGGGGCACAGCTGAGATTGCTGGGAAGGGGTCGTTGAGGGGTGTGTAGAGGAAAGTCAATGGGCCGGATGCCAGCACGACGCAGTAACCAATGGCCCTGCGCAGAGCTGGATAAGCGGCCCAGTTGTCGATCTCTGTGGAGGCGCAATAACTCTGCTAGAGGAAGAAATAAAAACGGAAAACCGTTCGCCACATGTTTCGATAATGGTCTCCATTGGCTGCGCCGTCAGCTACGTCGTTCTGTCCGTCGCACCCAAGCGCGCACACCACTGGCAGTGCCGTTAGTGACGTCATTTTCGGCGTACACAAGCACGCACGCTATTGGCCGCGCCTTAAGTGACGTCGTTCATCCCGTCGCAGCCGCGCCACCGAGCCCGCGTGCAGCAGTTGCAACCATGGCCTACCACATGGGTAGGCCACGGATCGTACGAACTCCCGAACAGCAGACAACTTTCGAAGAACAGCGCCGACAGCAGATCCGTGAGAGAAGTCGTGTTCGCCGCGCCTATGGTGCTGTCCGGGCACAAGAACAGGCCCGAGTGACCAAGCGCAAACAAACTGCGTACCGAGGATCCAGCAGTTCCAAGCCGCGCTGAATTGCGAAGCGGGACGCAAGTGCACTGTCGGGTGGATGCTGCTAACCCCGATGCCGAGCTCAGCTAACTCGAGAACTGGACGCATGTGACAACGGCGAGCCGAGGAAGCGGCGTTGCGGGCATAGCAGCGTCAACGAGGCAATGGCGGGAACGCGTTCGCCGGGGCCAACGCCCGCTTTCGGCGGGAGTTTCTCGAGCGGCACTTTGGCTTAGGCTGCGACGTCTGCGACCTAATACTGCGACCGCCTGTGGCTGGACGTTTCAGCTTCGCTGGTTAACGTTCTGCACGGAGTGCTTGGGCGGTGTTCTTTATTTTTTTGTGGATTGCCTTCTCAGTAACAGCCCTTGGTAACAGCTCAGGTCAGCGTCTGCTAGAGGGCTGTAATAGCGCTTCTGCGCACAGTATGTAGGCATTTGCTATACACGGCGACAACTTATCTTGGCATTGGAGCGAAGGCTACGGAGGCGGGGCTTCTGCACATGTACTACTACGCGAAGTAGTCCGGTATGTCATGCGTTTCGTACCGCTGTAGAAAGTGATGGCTGTGCGCGATCAGCGTTTCATATCGACGCAGACGCCACTTGGCGTTCGAGGTACACGTAAAAAGCGCGGCTTTCTCACACGTTCAAAAAACACGAAGTGACAACTTATAAATTGAAACAAATACGGATATCTTACTGGTTTGAGCTGCATCTTGTGTCAAAGAGCTACATGCAAAGAATGAAGGCAGTATTTTTCATATCTCACGTAGAAAATAAGGACACAATAGTAGGACTACATTCATTAGCGGTAGGATGCCCGCGATTTGGCTCTGTAGCCTTCGCTGCAGTGCCGAGAAAAGTTGTCGCCGAGTGTAGCGCAAGATGGAACGCAGATGTTTCGTTGAAACATTCAACAGCGGACGCAAGTCTTGGAGAGAAAAGTTGGAACAAGAAACGAACGCGGCCGAGCGCGCTTGGTGTCCGTGCTCCGTGGCTGCGGCGGAACGCGAGCAACGCGCGCACTCGGTTGCCTCGGAAATCGAAACAGTGGCAATTCCCTTGTCTGCCGCCAGACGCCGCCAGCATAAAGTGGCTCTCTGGCAATGTGACTTATGACGTTATCTTTTCGCCTCAAGTAGCGGAGTTGCACCTATAAACGTTTCTTGCTCCGTGGCAGTGGCACGTGAAGCCACGGCTGACGTTCCCTGTCGGCGTCGATTCCGGTCACGGTGGGAGATATGCACTGTGAATCTGGTTCCGCCGCCTCTTTCCTTCCCTCGTGTCGCGTAAGCGTACAAGAGCCTAAGCGTTCCCCCCTAGCTCGCGCCACCACGAGCCACGGGGCGCCTTTCTTTTTTCCTGGACGACTTGCCATGAGTGGCGCAGCGCTGCAACCCACAAAAAGGGACACTGTGATTTCCAAAGTGTGTTCGGCGAACGCCTGTGCCTCCGTGGCCTGTGCCCATTGTGACGCGGTCGGTCAGAATGGAACGCGATGCGCGCGTCTCCCCTTCTTGTATGAGTGGGCACGCTGGACACAGGCGACGTTACGCAAAGCAAAGCGCCAGCGCTGTAGAGTTCGACGCGAGGCGTCGAACTCTACAGCGCTGTCCGACCATCCATCCGTGCCAGGGCAAGGATGGATGGACGGGCGGACGTGAGCATGAGACATTAAATGTTTTCGCCTTAAAAATTGAAAGCCAGCGTGTGTCGCGAGGGATATGATGCACTCAGCGCGGGCAACGATGCAGCATGGCCCGCGTCTGGCATAATTTTAATTTCGCCACGTTGGGCGAAATTAAAATTTCACGCAACGCCGCGTGCGTTTGTATTCTGCCGTTAGTATCTTGGTGAATGAATGGCGCATGGCGTAATTGTCTAAGGCAGCGCGCTGCTTAGGGAGGGGTCGCAGGTTCGAATCCCCGGTCAACCGATTGCGTGCTTCGACTGAAATATTTTATTTGTGACTTTTATGTATATGTACACATATATACATGCACGGGACATGACAGTGACGACGACGGCGAGAACCCGCGATAGTGTTGGTATCGCAATAACAATTGGCTGCTCGAACATCTTATATCCTCGATTTTATGTGGCTGATCATGTATCACCAAACGTGCACGTTGTCGGTCCTGAAAGCGTGAAGGTGAGGCGAAAGGGTCATATTGTGGAAAATATGGTACTGCTTTTTCTTAAATTAGATATTTGCTTAATAGGCTGAAAACATTCATATTTCCTAATAACTCTGCCCTCGCAACATTCTGAGCTGCATTTAAGCGAGAAAAAAAAACTGAAGAACATCTGGGAAGATGTCAGTGCATTTAGTGTGGTCGTTAAACTTATGATTTGCGTACTTGTCACGCATCTTTGGCTCCATTGACAGTGGCGAGATCAGTCTTCGTCACAGCGAGCAGCATTCCCGGTCTTACACAGAATTTATCAAATTGTTTAAAATTGTTTTTGGGTACCTAGCTGACGACCTGAATATAAGTGGTGTTGAGGCCTTTATTAGGCGCTGGCACCAGGGCTTAAAAGATGGAAGGGGGGCCAGTTTTAAAAAAATGCGCCCCACCTCCCCGAAGGAATCGTGAGGAAATGCGAATGCATTTCGCGCGCGCTTCACTCCATTTATATATGGTGGTTGTGGTTCGAAGAAGGAAAAGGCGCCTGATTTCTGCAGCCCGGTCGGGAGGAAGGCGCAGCGCCTTTTTTTTTTGCTTTTTCTTGTTTTCTTAATTTTTTTATTTATTTTTTTTAATTTTTTTTTCATATATAGCTCCGCCGAGCTCCGCCGCAGTCCGCTTTTAGTTAACGCGCACGCTGCGAATTTTTATTGTTCAACAACGCACAGGAGAAATCTCCCACCGGCACCACCTTGGAGGTCAAGATTCATTGCCATATGTACGGGGTGGCCAGTGAACGGTTGTGCAGCGCGAGCAGTCGGTTTTTTTCAACCAAGAAACTCGCTAGCAGACGCTGCCTGTGTCGGCGTCGCGAGGCGAGAGAGGGAGAGGGGGGGGAGCGTAGGAGAGGAGAGAGAGAGGGGGGGGCGCATGCGCAGTGGGAGTGTGGACGCTGCGGGCAGAGATGCCTAGAGAAGAGAGGGGGGGAGCGTAGGAGAGGAGAAGAGGGGTGGGACGCGCATGCGCAGTGGGAGTGTGCCGGCGCGGGCAGGGGATGCCTAGAGGAGAGAGGGGGGGAGCGTAGCAGGGGGAGAGAGGGGGAGGCGCATGCGCAGTGAGGGGTGTGGTTGCCGCGGGGAGGGATGCCTAGAGGAGAGAGAGGGAAAGAGGAGGTTTTTTTATTTTTATTTTTTTTAAAGGGGTTGCGCATGCGCAGTAAGGGTGGTCACGCCGCACACCACCACCACCGGATTAAGCTTCGCCATAAGATGCTTCACATCTAACACCTGCCGGCGCGCACACCTCCTCAACCTATCCTCCTCCTCCTCCGCGGACAACGCCAACGCCGCACAACGCCGGATGCCTGACGTAGCCCGACTATGAAATGCATTCGCATTTAAAAGGGGCTTGCCCCCCCTCCCCCCTTTGGCAGGTCAACTGTACCACTGCTGCACCCACTTGACAAGCGCTGGTGTTGATTTGCTGGGCAGTAGTGATGTGTACGGCGAAATTATGACCAACATATTTAATTTGTATAACATTCCTATATATATATATATATAGAGAGAGAGAGAGAGAGAGAAAGAGCGGACATAATGTCGCCGTCCTACGAGCCCCCCCCCTCCAATGATGGGAGACTTTAAGCCCAGCCTGGCACACTCGGTTCTTTGTAGTACGTGGGGAAAAAGTGGGATTTCCAGCAGCGCCATACTGAGTTAAGGAGGAAAAAACAAGTCATCCGAGACGCTACGCTACTCGAACCCCCCCCCCACCCCTTCTTTTTACCCCCCCCCTTTTTTATTGCGATAGCAATTATATGGACACTCGCGGCTGGTTTTCGCCGTCGGCGTCGGCGTCATTTGCCGTATATGTATATGTATATATATAACCGGGCCCGCCCATCGTTCGTGAGCGTGAAAAGACGCGAGGGGGGGGTCCCTCGAGCGACCTTCGATTTTACGAGAGGGGGGCGCGCGCGTTATCTCCCCTTCTCGGCGGCCGACAGCGGGCGGGGGGGGGGGGGGCGACGTTCGATTTTACGAGCGCGGGCGCGGGCGCGCGCTTTATCTCCCCCTTCTCATCTCCCCCTTCTCGGCGGCCGGGCCGGCGTACCCTTCTACGTGCTGCGCTTTCAACGCGAAGAGAATTCTCTTAAACAAGCGTGCCCGCGGGCGCGCGCTTTTATCTCCCCTTCTCATCTCCCCTTCTCGGCGGCCGGGCCGGCGTACCCTTCTACGTGCTGCGCTTTCAACGCGAAGAGAATTCTCTTAAACAAGCGTTTTCTAGAGTTGCGTGAGATCGGATCCAAAAAGAGTTAGCTGCCAGCCTCACTTCGTATAACATTACAATTTTTTGCTATCGCATTCATTGCTTCACCCTTGCGGTGAAACTGTGACTTTTTTAGATGTGAAGCATCTTATGGTGAAGCTTAATCCGGTGGTGGTGGTGTACCGCGTGACCACTTTTACTGCGCATGCGCAAACCGTTTAAAAAAAATAAAAAACCTCCTTTCCCCCTCTCTCACCTCTAGGCATCCCTCCCCGCGGCAACCACACCTTCACTGCGCATGCGTCTCCCCTCCTACGCTCCCCCCTCTCTCCTCCAGGCATCACTGCCCGCGGCGTCCACCCTCCCACTGCGCATGCGCGTCCCCCCCTCTCTCCTCTCCTACGCGCCCCCCCGCTCTTCTCTAGGCATCCCTGCCGGCGGCGTCCACACTCCCACTGCGCATGCGCGTCCCCCCTCTCTCTCCCCTCCTACGCTCCCCCCTCTCGCCTCGCGATGCCGACGCAGGCAGCGAGTTTCAAAAAAATTGGGGGACCCTTAATCTTCGCCTTTAAGAGTTGAACGCGATAGCGATATCCTGTCCCGAGTGCCTACTTCAACCACTTAGGGCATATTTGCTATGCACCCACGACGTGGTGTTAAGGGAATACGCCCAGTAAGGTGTGTGCCGTTTGTAATGGGTGGCCGGCTTTAAACTACGAAATTGTTATGATAGTCACATATTCTGACGCCCGATGGCAATGTACGCTTGTACCACGCAATACTCCAGGGATATTACATGTTATATTGCGACACCTATATAAAGGACGCGTGCGTTTGCGAAGCATGAAAGTTATTTTCACTGCATTTCCAAGCAGAGGAAGTTATTTTCACTGTATTTCTAAGCAGAGGCGTGGCTGTGTGGTAGAACACCTGCTTGCCACGCAGACGGCCTGGGTTCGATCCTCATTCGGACCCGGAAACTTTTATTATTTATTTTATTTGCATCTTTCTCGATTTTTCGGTCACGGACAAGATGATGATTTTCGCGCACAACCAACAACGCCGACGCCGACGCCGACACCGACACCGACGCCGGAATTTCTGCGAAACGAGCTCTTTAACGCTGTCGCGTTAAAAACCGACTGCGCGCGCTGCACAACCGTTCACTGGCCACCCCGTATATATGGCACTGGATCTTGACCTGCAAGGTGGTGCCGGTGGGAGATTTCTCCTGTGCGTTGTTGAACAATAAAAATTCGCAGCGCGCGTTAACTAAAAGCGGACTGCAGGTCTCTGTGTCCAATCGGGGTCTTCTGTCTCTCACTGCCCATTAGCAGCGATTGGCATGTTCCAGTAGGAAACACCGCTCCATCACTGCGTGCTTGCGCCTCCCCAGTTTTCTCTCCTGCGCAACGCTGCGATGAGCGCAGCGTCAACGCCGCCGCCAGTGTAAGCGTTAGCGCCCGCTACTTCACATCTACACATGGTTCCCTTTAGCGGGAGATGGTGTAACTTTTTTCTCTCTCTCTCTCTTCAGCTCCTTGAGAGGTAACACGTTTCTAGTTCCATAGTTTCTTAGCACCGCACAGTGTTTTATTGAAGTCTGTGTAAAATTGCGTCTAGCGTGTGTATAAGTTATACTGACGCCATTTCGAAGTTTTAGTATAAAGTGCCTCTAGCGTTTGTGTATACTAGTTCAATAAACTTTCCTTTACTTCCTCTGCGTACGAACGACAGCGCTGCCGTGATAAATTTCATAAACATTGAATCGCTAACGTTTTACTGATAGGCAAGATGCAGTGTTTTCCCATGTGACTGCAGCGCTAGAACGCACGGCCTAGTGGATAAAAAGAGCAATATTAGAGAGTTTTGGAATAGGGGCCCCAATAGTTTGGGGCCCCAAAGCCAGCCCTTTGCGTGTGCTCGCTTCGGGTCAAACAGGAGCTAATGGTTTTCTAATAGGGTCGGCGGCGCCTGGGACCCTTCCCCTATTCCAGGTCACTCACCTCCGGTGGCCGAAATTTCAGGAGCCCTCCACTATACGGCGTCTATAATAATCGTATCTTTGTTTTGGGACGCTCAACCCCAGCAATCTCTATTATTATTCTAGGTCACTTAAGTATTGGACGAGGGCTGTCACTTTAGTGGGTGTCCCCATGTTTGTCTGACGCAAAGTATTTGGGGCAAGCTCTGGGGTTGCCGCTAAATTCGAGAAATAGTGTCCCCACTGAAGAACACAAACACTGTTTGGGTCTCGCGCATTTGTAGCGGCCTGGACGCTGTTTCTTTGGGGCCCCAAAACGATTAAGGCTCCTATTCGGAAACTCTCTATTGAGACGGGGTCGTCAAAAATGGAACGCGATGCACGCGTCTCCCCCCTCCCCCTTCTGCATGAGTGGGCGGACTGTGGCCGGGTTAGAAGTAGGGCCGCGTGCTCGCGTCTGTTTTCTTCGTGCCCCCTAGCGGCCAGTGTCAGCGAACTTGGGACGGGCTACTGCAAGCAACGCAGCTCCCTCTGCTCAATGGACAAATAGTACAAATACGAGTTTTCTTGCAGCTGTTCAGTAGTTATGTGGTTCCTACTCTGAATCATGACCGTTGCTTTCTAAACACGAGGAATGTTTGTACTCTATCTCACAAGGTGGTTACAACAGGGCAGAGCATGTGCTTTGTAAGGAAGCCACATGCTTGCGCAGCAAAACGTAGTTCGCTCCCATCCCCACCCCCCACTTTCGCAGTCAACCTCTCCACCTCCTCCGTTTCGTCTGGAGGAGAGGTTACGAAGCATATACATACACGCGCTAAGGAAAAAAGTCGCAGCCTTGAAGAAGACAAGTCCGCTTGTCCAAAGAACGGCTCCAGCGGCACCTCGTATCCAGGAATTTTTTCATCTGTTCAAGCTTCCACCATCTTCCCCTAAACTTCTGCCTTCTCTACTATTCCATTGTATTTGAGGCGCGAGGGAGGCGGGGGGGGAGGCCATAACTTTATACTCCGCTACAACTTTTCTTGACGGCACTGTGGAAGCGACAGAGCTAAAGCGGATGCCTGCTACCGCGCCAAAAAATAGGATTTAAGTTTACTGATAATTTTCTCATTTGCCTTGCTCAAACAGCCGCTTTGTTTATTATGAGACTAAAAGAGTGGAGGGAAGTCGTAGGTAAAATACAGTCATTGTTCACTTTGCCAGAAAGCCTTCCTTTTTTTCCCTTTCTTAAACAACACCACCCACACCGGTTTTCCAAAGTAAACATGGCGTCCATGACGTAGTGGGTCAGTGTGCGGCCGCAAACGCGCTGTTCAGTTCTCCAAGAAAAATGTACTCGTAGTTTGACACTAAAATGTACTTTGAACCATCGCAATGTTTCATCAATTCACATTTTTGTCTATATAATTTTGTAAACGCGTTAACCATACCAGCGAGCAAAACCGCAACCAGTTGCAAGTTGCCGCACTACTTGGTGAGCAACACGAACGTGCGGAAGCCCCGACTCCGTAGCCTTCGCTCCAATCTCAAGATGAGTTGTCGCCGAGTATAGATGCCTCATAAAACTCGAAAACTGACCGTCGGCGGCGTCGGCGTCAACACCAGTGATGAAAAAAAGCTCATCGTCATGCGATGCTGTCATCCGATGACGTCAGCATGACGTCGCAGGTCGACCTAGTTTGTGGCATCAGCGTGATGTCACTTGACATTTTGACGTGATGACGCCATTTCATGAAATCGTGGGCCGATGACACAAAGGTGGACCGATCCCAGAGGTATAGCAAAACTACGAAATAACATGGCTTTCACCTTCGAGTCTTAGGCAAATGCGTAAGGGTCCATGCGATATTTTTTTCGTCCAGTATATATTTGCAAGAGCTTAATCAGTTGGTGCTTTGCAACCTTAAATTGGCCCTACAACACTTCTTGAGCATGGTCAGCAACGGCTGCCGATCGGCAGTCGAGGGCCGATGTTACCAACATGCCCAAGGATACGCTCTTTCGGTAGCCGAGGCTCCCGAGAATGCGCGAGCCAATTATTATAGTGCAGCAGGCGGCCTAAAATTTACAATTAATTCTCAAAGACAGCCCGAAATCGCTCCCTCTTCACTCCACAAATGATGCCATATGCCCAGATTACTTCGCCATTTACCCAAGTCCGCGGCCGTTGGCTGACTTGAGCATCGTGAGCTGCATAGTTGCCGTGGCCGCCGCGGAATACCGCCATGTGCTCGCGCGCTCGCTCGCGATCACACTGAAAGTAAGCCGTGCCTTCGAAGAAGAAAGCTGGCGAAGCTCGCACTAAGCACTAAGCCACTTTAGCCTTGAAAAACCGAAACTGAACGATTCTGAAGACTAATCTGGTTGCTTCTAGGTTGTTTGTAGGCCTTACCTAGCTGATGAGGCAGAAGAACTGACATTTGGGCAAGTTGGATTGCGTTAAACATATCCGACTAATGGAACATAAGCGCGCACTCGTTAGCAACCCATATTCTCATTTGGCTAGGCATCGCACAGAACATGGCTGCACAGTAATGTTTGAAGAGACTATATGTATTTTCGCGCATGCCGATCAGGCCACTAGGGAAATTATGGAGGCTTTTCATATCTACAAAAAGGGCCTTAGTTGTGTTAAAGCGTGCCATCTATCACCCTGCATGACAGAAATTTCCTTCTTAAATAGTTTTGTGACGTGATACATTTTGTTCTCAGTTAGTCCTTCAATCTGTTCATTTATCTTATGTTTGACGTAATCGGCGTGGGCCCACGTGTGATAGGTTGTACTATAAAATGTGTGTTTCCGTTGCTAATAAAGTCAGTTGTGAGACAGCGCTGGTGTTCGTGTCCCTCCTTTTCCTCTGTCTTCGTCCTTTTGCGCTGAAAACCACTCATCATGTTTAGCTGATGAGGGTTGTGTCTAAGTTGCTTTGAGGTCATTACTAGGCTTTAGCTAGGTGATGCTAGGGTTGTTTCTACGCTGATTTTCAGCGCAGAGAGGTTCG
>JALIZH010017242.1:0-70022 GCA_030522465.1 Rhipicephalus appendiculatus | reverse complement strand
CTTATTAATTTTTCGTTCATTAAAAAATCATACCACTGGGCGTTCGAATGATGATGTTTAGGTAGTGTTTTTGGAACCGGTGACCGGAAAATCTGTAGCGCTAGCACACGTGCGTCATCATGTGTGCTATTGCGCCGATTTGTGTGTACCGCGAGCCAAGACCTTCTAGAACGATTACTTTGTACTTTAATAGTCATAATAATTGTTGGGGTCCAACGTCTCAAAACGACCGTATGAGAGACGCCGCAGTGGAGGGCTCTCAACATTTCGACCACCGGGAGTTCTTTAATGTGCACCTAAATCTAAGCACATGGGCCTCAAGCATTTTCGCCTCCATCGAAAATGCGGCGCCGCGGCCGTACTTTGTAGTTTGAACCACACGTTTGGTAGCACCATGTTAGTTCGCGGAGGCTGCATTTTGATGGACGCAATATGCAGGAAGCCCATGTGCTCAGATTTAGGTACACGTTAAAGAACCCCACGTGGTCTAACTATCGGGGGTCCTACACTATGGCATCTCTCACATTCATATCGTGTTCTTTGGACGCAAAACCCCAACAATTATTATAAGAAGTACAGCAGCTTTCTGTGCATCCAGAGAAACCTAAGCAGTAGAAAAAAGCTCGGAAAACACGGGGACGAAAAGTAAGCAGACGCTACAAGCTAAGTAACCTAGAACTAAACATTGCGAAATGCTATCATTCGACTGTCAAGTCATTAAATGTGCGCCAACTGCTTCATGATCTGCCATCGGCCGAGCCTTTCAACATGGTAAAAAATTTGCGCAGCTTGCGCTGAGTCGCGTAAGGCTGGGGCAGAGCAGAGCTGGTCGGCACTCGCCTTGGCAATTGACTAGGCACACGTTCATTCACACGTCCATGCACGAAGTGTTCACGCGATCACATTGCGATTCACGAGTATCGGATAGGCATCGATCGGGTTTCATTGGGAATCGCTTGGCAATCACAGCACCAAGTACCTTACTTACCTTTATTAGGTAAATTGGCCTAACTTGCAAATTTGAAGCTTGGTCTCGATTAGCTTCCATCCCATGTCAAGGTAAGCTTAATTAGCTAATTAGTCGAGCTACTACTAGTTATATTAACTCTTAATTAGTATTAGGCTAAGCTTGGCGCATCTTACAAAATTCGGCATTACTAGGCACACGAGAATCTCAGCTCGGCTAAATTAGGGCTTTTTGAGGTGTGATTTCATTAGCTTAGTTATGCGTAGTTAATTAGGTTTTACCATGCTCAACATGGCTTAATAAGGCTTGTCTATGGTTACACTGGTTTAACTAGGCACAGTTCTTAATTTTGCTTGACGTGGCCGCGGCGGCAAGATCATGGTTTCCTCTCTACATCGCGAACCGGACAAACGGCGGGCATAACATACTTGCTGTAAAAAAAAATGCGAACGGAATAAAATAATACGTTTGGCTGCCCTTCCGAATTCCGGGTGCAGTCGGGCACCGTTTTCTTTTTCTGATGCGTGAAACGAGTCGTTGCCATAGGATCGGGGAATGACTAGCCACTTTAACGTCGCAGCTCGCCGGTCTTATCTTTGTCGCCGCTAGCAACGAACGCGGCAGGCCACGCCAAGTCGTGAAGCTGTGTGTTCTGAACTTTTTGTTTCTTTCCTTTTCTTTCTTGCCTTGACGCAACTCTTGACTTCGCGCGAGATTCAAAAGATAAAAGTCATGCGGCACGTGGTGGAAGACACGCGAACTAAACGCCGATGTCCGTGAAAGCTGGATCTGCTGTGGAAAGCGACACGTCGATCCCGCAGTTGAGTGTGTAACAGGCGTGGTATACAGAGTACCCCTGTCCTGTGGCCATTGCTACATAGGACAGACGGGACGTTGCTTCAATGACAGGGCGCGGCAGCACACACTAGCTGTTCGTTCACACACAGGTGGCCACCTGCATTTACACTGCAGGCGATGCGGATGTACGCCGAACCTAAAGGAAACACTAATCCTGTACAAGTCTAATGACAAAATGGAAAGGGAAATAATAGAGGTCTTCTTCATTGATAGAAGTGACAAATGCGTAAGCATGCCTTCGCTGACATTGCTTCCAAAGGAGCTGCAATTTTTAGATGGTTTTGTTTAATCACACCTAGTGGTCCGGTTGGACAGGTTCCAGTTTGTAGTCACTGCGCAGTCTTTTGCCGATCGTTGTTACACAGCATATCATTATCGTCAACTGTTTGTTGTTTGGAATTTTGCACCGCAGTCTCTTGATAAGTTAGTCTTTCTTTGTTTTTTTTGTTTTGCAAGAGCACGTGTCAGGCTGATGTTCATTCATATGGAGCTGCTTTTCCCTTCCGATTTACAGTTGAAGTTTGCGCCCGCCCTGTGTACTCTGCTTCGTCCGTGTTTTTTTCGCGCAGTCCTGCTATATGTGTTCAAGAATGCACCAACTAGCCCAAACGAGAGCTTTACTGTTACACACAGCTCTGCTGCTCGCCACCTTCGTTGAAGCTAGGAAGCTACGAATGTCGCACGTTCGGATTACGTACTTCTTTCTGTCAGTAAAATTAAGTGCGCCTGACTTTTCGTCATTACTGCTGGAACCTTTTGGCTGTCTTGTAATGAAAACGTTAAATATGGTTGTTCTTTGATCGTGGTTGAATCTTGGTCGAACGCGAAACTATGGAGGGCGTGCCGGTGCTAATCGTAATCCAGACTGACTCACCGTACTTCGCACCATGTTGTTGTTCTGCGGGTTACAGCTCGTGTGTGGCTGTGTGCGTGCGAGCCAGCGCTTGCTTGCTTACAACCATGTCGGTCATTCGCTGACAAATGCAGTGCAGCGCTTCTAAATAGGTGTGTCGCCTGTGAGTGCAGTTATGATTGATTGTCGTTTATAAATACATGACATCGTTTTATCACATCTGTAACTGGAAAACTGTCTTTAGGTTGACTTGATGCTCTGTTATTTGTTGTAAATCATACCTAGCTTACCTTTTTTTTCTCTGTACGCAGTTTTTCTTTACGGCTGTTTATACAGTACGTTGGGCCTGAGACCGCGCCGACTAATGTGGGAGCCAGTGCACTTACTTTGACGGGACCTGGAGTGCATTTTTACAGAAGCTGAATTTATGCTGCTGCCTCAGCAATCAGCGTCGCCTTGTGCGGTCTACTTGTGTGCCGCATTCAGTTGTGCTTTATTAATTGATAAAGCCGCTTTTACAAGATCACGGGACAGCTTATTGCTGCTGACGAGCATGATTATTTGGGCGCCACACACTAAACGACATTTATGAAGTTCAATAGTCAACCAATGTGTTTTATATGAAAATTGAATATATGTGGCGTTCTGAAGTAGCCGTTAATTTTACCAGCTCATGACACTGTAGTATGAGCGAGGGATTGAAACTTCATTCGGTTAGACTGCTGATCAAACATGCTGCAAAGATAGTTATGATAGCTTGTTTTATATTTCTCAGGACATCACAACCAGGGGCAAAGCCAGAAATTTTTTCGAGGGGGGGAGGGGGGGGTCAAGCGTTAGTTTCCCTCTATGTTACGTGATGGATAATAAATATCGGTAGTTCGAGCAGACTCTATACATGCTTAAGAAACCACCAACCTCCCGAAAATGCCCCAAAAAGTTTTACTGGGACATATTCTACTTCTCAGAAAAATCTCTACAGCGCCAAAAAAACATCCCGGAAACACTTCAGCAACCAGCAATTTCCAATAAAGTTGTCCTATCAGAGACCTCCAAATAAGGGTTTGTCGTTAATTATTCGGCTCCTGTTAAGAATGACGAAGCGGTTTTTTGTGTCTAGCCTCTACACATTTAAATGTGCATGCCAGCCAAATTTCATGGACTTAAATTAAGTGGTGTAGCAGCGTGGAGAGTTGGGCGAGTTGGTACGAGTTCATTCTGGTCGAACTGCGCAGTGGGACGAGACACGAAGAGAACGCGAGACCGACAAGCGCAGACTAACAACTGGGTTTATTGAACGATGAAACCAGCCTTTTTAACAGTCTCAGCACATATGACACGTCCCCCCTAGGGGCTAACAAAGGAACCGCTAAAAGGCATGAAAACAAGCACGTTAAGGAGTTATCAATGAAACGTGTCAAAAACTATCATAAAAACACGTGACAGGCTATACACCCATGATAAAACATGATAAACACGATGCGCATGAGAATGAAACTGCGCACGTGGTAAAACCGCGTAGATTAAGGTGGTAACGTGCACGTGGAGCAGAGATGCGCGTCCACAAGATGACGCAGAGCTTCGAAAAGCAAGTGGAAAGGCTAACGAACGCTGGGTATCCGAGCCACTTGATGGACACAGTTTGCGGTAAGCTCACCCGCGCAGTGAAAGAAAAGGGCATGCGGCAGAAAGCTAACGCACAGTCGAGAGAAATGGATAAGTTCGCCGTTATTCCGTATGTTCACGGCCTGTCCCATAGTTTAAAAAAAGATCGGTAACAAATATGGCGTTGACGTAGTTTTTTCCGCGCCTGCTAAACTTTCCAAAGTGTGCAACATGGTTTGTAAAAGAAAAGAAGGTGCGAGTGAGCCGAGTCAAAGTGATTGCGTAATCAATCACAGGAATAAGTATGTACCTTGCGACGTCGGTGTAGTGTACCAGGTGCCATTAACGTGCTGGAAATCGTATATAGGGGAGAGCGCAAGATGCATTAACATGCGACTAAGGGAGCACGAGCGATCGCTGTCTAACGCCCCAGGTTTGCATTTACCAGCGCACTGCCGCCAGTGCGGATGCGAGGCAGTTTTCGAAGACGCGACAGCTCTGTCGAAGGAAAGGAAATCATTAGGCCGCAGAATTATCGAGGCGTTCAATATCAGGAGGAAAGGGGAGGGATGCATCAGCCACCCTTCGATTGCTCTTACTGACAAGGAGTATGCGTATCTCTGCTCCACGTGCACGTTACCACCTCAGTCTACGCGGTTTTACCACGTGCGCAGTTTCATTCTCATGCGCATCGTGTTTATCATGTTTTATCATGGGTGTATAGCCTGTCACGTGTTTTTATGATAGTTTTTCACACGTTTCATTGATAACTCCTTAACGTGCTTGTTTTCATGCCTTTGGCGGTTCCTTTGTTAGCCCCTAGGGGGATGTGTCATATGTGTTCAGACTGTTAAAAAAATTTCCCCATCTCCCGCTAAAGGGAACCATGTGTGGATGCGAAGCAGCGGGGAGATAATCAGCTTGAGCGGGAGGAACGTCACCGCTCTCGTTTCACGGCAGCGGTCCCGGCGCTCATCGCGGTGCTGCACAGGAGAGAGAATGAGGCGCGCGTGCTCCGTCATTTTCATACCGCGGAACTACCGCGGCGCCCCCCTGTGGAGTATGCAGCTGTCACACCACCTGTCGTGCTAGAGGATTCCTAGAGGAAAGGACGGGGGGGGGGTACCGTAGGAGAGGAGAAAGAGGGGCAGGGGACGTGCATGCGCCGTGGGGGTGTGGAACGCGGGAGCCGCTCCGCAGAGTAGAGGATTCCTAGAGGAGAGAGGGGGGAGAGGACGCGCATGCGCTGTGGGACACCGGAGCCGCTCCTTAGAGTAGAGGATTCCTAGAGAGAGGGGGGAGAGTACGCGCATGCGCTGTGGGACGCGGGCGCCGCTCCGTAGAGTAGATGATTCCTAGAGTAGAGGAAGGGGGGTGAGCATACGAGAGGGGACGCGAATGCGCTGAGTGGGATGCGGGGGGCCGCTCCGTAGAGTAGAGGATTCCTAGAGGAGAGAAAGGGGGGTGAGCGTAGGAGAAAGATGGGGAGGGGACGCGCATTCGCTGTGGTGGTGTGGGACGCGAGAAGTAGGGACGGACTAAGCCCCCGCCAAGCACATGCAAGCAATATTAAGAAATGGGGTCAACCTGGGCGACAGACACCACCTGCCTAGCCATTGCTAAGCAGCCTCTCTCTGCTCTCGGCCATGCCTCAAGGAATGGGGTCAACCTGGGCGACAGACACCACCTGCCTAGCTATTGCTAAGCAGCCTCTCTGTGCTCTTGGCCACGACTCTGATGACTGTGATAGGGTTTGACGGCCTTCATATTACTACAGTGTTCTGGTTCGCATAATGCGTGTTTCCCTACTTCATGAAAGTGGCCGGACGCGGGACGCGGGACGGGGGGACGCGGGACGGACATAGCCCCGAGCATAAGATGCTTCGCATCTAAAAGGCTGGTTTCATCGTTCAATAAACACAGTTGTTAGTCTGCGCTTGTCTCTCTCGCCTTCTCTTCGTGTCTCGTCCCACTGCGTAGTTCGACCAGAATAAGTGGTGTAGACAGGGGTGGGAGTGGCACACAAACTTGAGACACCTACAGAATTGTTAACACTCTGTGTACCCTTCTGCGTGCGCTCTACCATTGAAACTCATGTGCCGCCTGCCACATACAAAACGAATATACAAGAGAATGAGTACAGCTTACGTAAAGTAATTTCAACCTAAGCACAGTTTTTTTTAAGAACAGTGTTGTAAAACTTGGCACCAAATGTCTCACTCCATTTTAATTGTGTACCACAGCCTAATCTCAATGGAGCGACACAAGAAAACCACGATAGTCTGCAAATGCAGCGAGGGGAAAGCGTTTCTTGCCTCTTTCCACCTGGTTCTTTTGAGTCGCTGCTTGATTCGCACGGTATGATGATAGTTGATACTAATTATTAAGATGTACAACAATGCGAGAAAAGAACATAAGTTATGAACGTTGACTTTAACGCGGTTTGCATTAATTTTTGTGTCATATTTCACGACAATAAATACGGGTAATTGCTGTTGTTGCACGGCGGGTTTCTTGGTATATAGTAGTCATTGACATAGCGCATATTTCGCAGAAGCACACGTGTAGAGTCAACTTCTGAAAATGGCTTGATTTTCGACCAAGGTGGTAATCTGGGCAAGTTGGGAGTCCGTTTCGTCGTACGGTAAAACACATCTGAGACGATCACATTACGAATGAACACACAGGTACACAAATAGCGCTACTTTCGACAATTTATTTTGTGATCCCAACACTACTTATATAGCAAGACATCAACACATCTGTTGCGCATAAGTAACAAAACTATAATACACAACATCACGGACACCAAGAAAATCAAATTCTTTTTCTGTCAGCGTGATAGACGTCATGTATTTTAGAACTTCTTGCTGGGTGAGTTGGTGCATGTCTGTGGTGGGAATCGTTGCGCATTCAATCGGATGAACACAGGAGGGAAAAGACAGAGGGAACTGAAGGAACGCTCTTTCTGTTTAGTTTGTCTTTTCCTTCCTGTGTTCATCCGATTGAATGCGCAACGATTCCCACTACAGACATTATGTTAATGCACTTGTCACCCATATTTTCATATCCCCCCGCTTTTATAATATCGCGTGTAAGCTGATTCTTATTTGTTCCCACAATTCTGCGTGTGTGGAACATAACGTAGGCAACCACACTTCTTACAATCCATTGCTAGGAAGCCACCTGCCACGTTTCTAGCATTGTTATGGCCTTCACGCAGTCGGTCACTCAGGCAGCGACCGGTTTGTCCACCGTAGCTGCGACTAGCTGTGACCACAAGATAGCGACAGACAACACACTCGCTGACTGAATGACCGGATGCGTGAACACCATTTTAATGTGCGCAAATCTTTTGAACACAAGATGATTGAAAGTTTTCAGGAGCAATCTGTAAGGCTGACCTCGGCTGGTTAGCCTGACCATGTACAAGCTTTTGTCGCCGAAGGTGTGTTGCGTGATCTTCAGTCAAGTGATAACTCTAACGTGATCTTCAGTCAAGTGATAACTCTAACGTAGGGAAGCCTGCCAGAGAGAGACCGAATTTCGCTCTAATTCCATATATGCACAAGATAGCGTAGACAGAGAGAGAGAGAGAGATGGGATGTGGAAAAACAGGGAGGTTAACCAGAAAACAAATATCTGGTTGGCTACCCTGCACTGGGGAAGGGGTAAGGGGAGACATAAAAGTAAAGGAAGAGATGAATGAGAGAAGGAGGCAGCGAAGGAGAAACACACACAAACACACAGTAGTGTCACAATCGTTCAACGAAGGGGGGTCGCTCGCAGTAACTTCAAGAACGCCTTCGTCGCTTTCAGACGTGAAGCTCGATCTTCCTGGCATTTCAAGACTGACTTCTCAGAAAGCGGCTGGTCGTTGAGTCGCGCAAACACTGCTGCGAGGGACTATTTCTGAGAGCTGTACTGAGGGCACTGACATAAAACATGTTCAATGGTTTCATCAGTGCCGCAATGCTCACATGCAGGACTGTCTGCCCATCCGATGCCGCAAGCAAAGGCGTTCGTAAAGGACACCCCAAGCCACATGCGGCAGAGAACAGTCGTCTCAGACCGGGGTAGGCCAGATGGAATAGCAAGTTGTAGACACGGATCCAGGCTGTGAAGACGGGTGTGGAGAAAACCTGGCACGTTCCACATAGACCTTGCGACATCATGCGCGAGCATATTAATCTTTGCTGCTGCGTCGCTTCTTGATAGTGGAATAGGTTCCATCTCGCCATTTCGTGAGCATTCTTAGCTGGGTCGTCGGCATGATCGTTACCAGTGATGCCGCAGCGGCCTGGTAACCATTGAAAAGTTACGTCATGCCCTTTGTCTATTAGCTGATGGTATAGTACGTAGTTGTCGTATTTCCAGCACCAATTGATCTTGAGGCCCACGACGTAGAGCAGTTCGAAGACACTGCAGAGCTGGTTTCGAATCGGTAAAAATAGTCCACTTTAATGGTACTTCTCGATCAATCCTGCGGAGTGCGCTGCAGAGTGCGGCGAGCTCCGCGGCTGTCGATGTCGTCTTGTGTGACGTTCGAAACTGGATGCTTTTTGCTTTTACTGGGAAGATCACAGCTCCTGCAGATCCTCCAACAGTTGTCGAGTCATCCGTGTAAAGTTTAACATGGTCTTTGTATTCTTCATGCAACATGAGTAGAGTCGACTGCTTCAGAGCTGGCGACGAGAGCTCCGCCTTCTTGCGAATCCCTGGCACTGTCAAGCGTAGTTTTGGTCGGTCAAAACACCAAGGGGGTGTCAGGATGTTTTCCGGAGGCATGTGGTCTGTTGGAAGGAAGTCACGATAAGCATAAGCGTGCCCAGGGTTCCCCTTCGAGGGGGGGGGCGAAGGTTCTTTGCAGCGCCCCCCTCCCCTATTAAGTCAATGTATAGGGTCGACTTTGCTCCCCCCCCTCTTAGGTAACTTGGGGGGGCAGCGCCCCCTCTGCCCCCCTCGTGTGCGCACGCCTATGACGATAAGTCAGTATTCTCTTACAGCAGGAGGCACTCGGTCGGTCTTCTGGAAGCTAAGCGAGGTGGTGGGCAAGGGCGCGAGCGGCAACGAGTAGTATAAGTCTTGAGCATCTATGCTGATACCCCCTCTCTTGGACACAGTGCCTTTAATGCACTGTGTCCAAGAGTGCATAACAGATAATAACGATGAGGTGACGTTTCGCAACACGTGCGGGATGCCCGTCGAGTCTTTTCTTGAGTTACTGCACTTTTATTTAGAGAACACTCACGTGGGATTCCGCGAAAAAACGTTCATCCAGGCGAAGGGAGTCTGCATCGGGTCGAAGGTAGCCCCGGTCCTTAGTGACATATTCATGGGCAGCATAGATCGAGACTTGGCAATGTGCTTACAAGGTGTAATCTACAAAATCTACAGATATGTGGATGACTACTTAATTTTGGTGAGCGATGTGCACAAGGAGGACTACAGAGAAACGGTATTAAATGCATTTAGTTCTCTAGGAAAGGGATTAACATTTATATCTAAAGTACCGCTTGAAAAGAAGCTGCAGTTTTTAGATCTGAAGCTAGAGTTTTTGGCAGACCACGTGTGTTGGGCCTTTTCGCCTAGGGCTGGGAAACCGCTCATGAATTTTGCTTCAAATCATTCAAAGCTGGTCAAGAATGGCATTATCACAAATTGTGTTCGGTCTGCATTGTTAAAATCTTGTATTCACACTGCTCATAGCTCGTTTCATGAACAAGTTGCTCGCCTCCAGGAAGCAGGGTACCCGTTATATGTGATGCTGGCTGTAGGTATCAGGCTATTAAAGAAACTTAAACAGGGAACGGGACCATTTTTGAAAGGGGTGGGCAGACTGATTGTAGCTCAAAGGTGGTAGCACTCCCTTATGTACAGTGGTCAACTCTCATATCTATAATGACGGAGCGTCGTGCTCCGAACTGCACGAGCGACATCTACAGTTGAAAACGGGGCACCTCTGAGCATGCGCAGCCCCACTGATGCGCCTACCTTGCATTTTAGATCGTTGGTTATCACCGCGAATGCAACAACTGCTTTGGCCGTTGGAAGCGCTGTCCACAGTTTATCACAAAAACAAAAAAGAAAAAAAAAGCAAAAAAGGAAACGAAGCGAAGCGAAGCGAACCGTTGTCAGTGCGCGATGAAAGCGCGATATCCATTGTCCGGCGCATTGTCGGTATGATATGATACTGCGAACCGAGAATAAGTGCGCAGTATAAAACACGCCGATCCGGTGATTGCACTCTCTCTCTTTTTTAGGCGCTAGACGGTTGACAGTGCTTCTGACGGCGAAATCAGTTGTCGTGGCCGCGGCGATAACAAGGACGGAAATTACATGGCGAGCGCATCAGTGACACTGCGCATGCTCTGATGTGGCCCGTTTCAAGCTGTAGATGTCGCTCATGCAGTTCCGAGCACGACGCTCCGGCGTTATAGACATGAGAGTTGACCACTGTACACGGGCTATCACACAGAATAAAAAAGGTAGCTGGAAGTTACGATGTAAAGGTGGTGTTTTCGGCCAAAAACAAAATCGGAGGAGTGTGCGCGTTGGTTAACCAGAGATGTGACAGACTGAGCAGTGTACAAAAGGATTGCAGCATTAAACACAAGCTCCAGTTTGTTAAATGTGCAAATAATGTGGTGTATAGTATACCTCTGACGTGTGGTCATGTGTATGTGGGGCAGACTGGCAGATGCATTAACACGAGGCTAAGGGAGCATATGTCGAGTCTGAAAGGTCGCCCTAATACACATTTAGCACTGCGATGCAATGAGTGCGCTTGTTCGCCTTGTTTTAATAACACTACCTTGAAATATAGGCATCGAAACCGAACTTCGAGAGAAATAATGGAGGCCTATCACATTGACGAGCTGAAAGAAAAGTGTGTTAGCCACCCATCGGTTGCCTTGCTGGAGAAGGAAATGTCGCTCTTGTCTTCTGTTCAGTGAGCATGTGATAAGTTGTGCCTTGTGCGCAGTTCAAATGTTTTTTGTGACCAGATTGTGCTGTTCCGAGGGTTATTAAGTGAACGTTTTTTCAAAAATAAACCAGTTGTTAGATTGCGCCCGTCTTTGTGTCTCTTCTGTGTCCCCGTGTGCCTGCGGAAATATTTCAAGACGAATATGTTCCAACTAGGCCGAATTGCAGTTTTGTCTCCATTAAATACGAGGGGGTTGCGCAAGCTTTACGACGCAGTCCAGCTGAATGTCCGTTGCCTCAACCTTTTAGACGTCCCAACCGGCAGTTTTTCAGCGATGCTCTACGACATCACGCTTCACTCCTTGCCACAAGATATCGTCGTCGCGTTCCACCGCCATAGACGCCTCCAGGATGAAGCACACGGCACGGAAGCATCTGCTTCAGGGGAGGCAACCATGACATCTAGCAACAAACTTGAGCAGCTCTTGCGATATACGCAGATAGAACTCGAGACGAGAGAGCAATGTGCTTTATCGACGTCCGTCATCAAAGGCAGCGGAAACCACGGAACGCATGTGTCGTCGTCATCGGTCCTGCATGCATCGGAAGAATCGAGCCTGGCACGCAACGAATGTTTCTTTTGCAAGTCCAAAAGACATGAAACCAAGGCATGCAGCGTTACCTTGACCATATCGGAGAAAAAGAACCAGCTGGCTAAATTTATGCGGTGCTATCACTGTACTATGCAGGGCCACCGCGCGAACGAGTGCCGGCGGAGGTTGGTGTGCGCGACATGCAAAGACAGGCATGCTTCAACGATGTGAGACCCAGATTATCGCGCGACAAGAGGCGAGAAGTCACCCAAGGTCGTCTCTGCTGCCACCAAGCCGCAGAAAGCAGAGGGTCCGCGTTCGACTGCCGTTACAAGCTGTCAACTTGACGAAGCCGTCAATTTACAGACCTTCCGTTCTGGGATCGTCGGTTTTAACGAGACGTCCTACGTCAGAGGCATCTTCGATGGCGGCAGTCAACGCACGTGCATTAAAGAAGACCTGGTGACGCGTTTGGGGCTGAAAATTCTTAGGGAGACGCGCCTACCGGTGAACACGTTTGCATCTGACGCTCCTTCTCGTGTAAGAACATGCAATGTCGTCGAGGTTCGCCTGCGGAGCCAGTTTGATGAAAAAAATGCCCCCCACCTCCCCGAAGGGAATCGTGAGGAAACGCGAATGCATTTCGCGCGTGCTTCACTCCATTTATAATACGTGCGAGCGAGCGGACGGGAGTGTGGGGCGCAGGGAGGAGAGAGAGCGAACGGCGAGAGAAGGAGCGGCGAAGCACTGCACCTACCCTCTGCTACACTCTCCACACACGCGGGAGCTCCGCCGAGCTTCCGCGATGCGAGCGCCCTCACACACCAGAGCGCGCTCCTCCTCTCCACTCACTCTCCGCTACTCCGCCCGCACCACCTGCTCCGGTTGCTAGGGGCGAGGATAAGCGCGCGCGCCCGCAGCTGTTGCTATGGGAGAGGGAGTGAGAGCGGAGAGATAAAAAGTTACACCATCTTCCGATAAAGGGAACCATGTGTAGATGTGAAGCAGCGGGCGCTAACGCTTACACCGGCGGCGGCGTTGACGCTGGCGCTCATCGCAGCGTTGCGCAGGAGAGAAAACTGGGGATGCGTAAAGCACGCAGCGATGGAGCGGTGTTTCCTACTGGAACATGCCAATCGCTGCTAATGTGCAATGAGAGACAGAAGACTCCCACTGGACACAGAGACTCGCAGTCCGCTTTTAGTTAACGCGCACGCTGCGAATTTTTATTGTTCAACAACGCACAGGAGAAATCTCCCACCGGCACCACCTTGGAGGTCAAGATCCATTGCCATATATACGGGGTGGGCAGTGAACGGTTGTGCAGCGCGAGCAGTCGGTTTTTAAATGCGAAGCATTTCTTAGCGAACTTCGGCGACTTTGAGCGTATCTATCTATCTATCTAGCCGCCTACGACTTTGCGCTCTCCTGGCCATATCGTTAATGGGATTTATACCAAACTTGGTATGGCATAACATGACTGTATGACGAACATGAATGACTGGTCATATCATGAAAATCATGAATAACTTGTCATGTAAAGTATGATTTACACGCCATGACCATAGTGCTCCTGAGGCCGTTTTCTTAACTTGATATATCCAAAAATTGGTACGATGAGACATTTCTGCATGACCAACATAAATGACTGGTGGTAATTGAAAATCATGACCTGCATGTCATGTACAACATGATTTACATGCGAGGCTCATGGCACGCTGACGGCCGTTTCGCTAGTTTGCTGTACACCAAATTTGGTGTTGCGTGACGTGACTGTATGACGAACAGAAATGCCAGGTGGTCATATGGAAATCATGACAGGTCATGTGCAACATGACTTGCATGCCACGCTCATGGCACGCTCGCGGCCGTTTCGCTAGTTTGATGTACACCAAATTTGGTATTGGGTGGCATGACTGTATGGCGAGCATAAATGACAAGTGGTAATATGGAAATCATGACATGTCATGTGCAACATGACTTGCATGCCACGCTCATGACACTCTCGTGTCCGTTTCGCTAGCTTGATATACACCAAATTTTTAAGGCGAAAGCCTTTAACGTCTCATGCTCATGTCCGTCCTTCCGTCCCTCCAGCAGTGTCTTGGCACGGTGTCAGGTGGGCGCCGGGGCGCGCAAACGGACGCCGTCGCGTTGGACTCAACAGCGCTCGCGCTTTGCTTTCGTAGCGTCCCTTTGCCCGGCGTGTCTAATTATGCAGGGGGGAGACGCGTGCATCACGTTCCATTCTTACTGACCCCGTCTCAGTGGGCACAAGCGTTCGAGGAACATACTGTGGAACTGACAAAGTGTCCGTCAATTTGAACTCCGGAACGCGGATGGCGCCTGCACGATACGCAAAGCGCGAGAATACGAACGCATGCGAAACGGAGGCAGATTGGTCTCGCGTCTCACTGCGATTCGAGGTAACAAACTAGGCGAATATAAGTGGCAGGTGGTAACATGAAAATCTTGGCATGCATGTCATCTACAATGCCATTCACATGCCACGCTCATGGTGCGCTTGCGTGCAGTTCGCTAGCTTGATATACACCAAAATTTGTATTGCGCGACGTGACTGTATGATGAACACAAATGACAGGTCCTAACATGTGAATAAAGACATGCATATTATGTACAGCATGATATGCTTCTTGCTAGCTGCTTCGCATTACATCAATTCCACAGTGCGTGGGATCTGCCAGTTTTTTCAACCAAGAAACTCGCTAGCAGACGCTGCCTGTGTCGGCGTCGCGAGGCGAGAGAGGGGGGGGGGAGCGTAGGAGAGGAGAGAGAGGGGGGCGCGCATGCGCAGTGGGAGTGTGGACGCTGCGGGCAGACATTCCTAGAGAAGATAGGGGGGAGCGTAGGAGAGAGAGGTGGGACGCGCATGCGCAATGGGAGTGTGGACGCCGCGGGCAGGGATGCCTAGAGTAGAGAGGGGGGAGCGTAGCAGGGTAGAGAGGAGGGGATGCTCATGCGCAGTGAGGGTGTGGTTGCCGCGGGGAGGGATGCCTAGAGGAGAGAGAGAGGGAGAGGAGGTTTTTTTATTTTTATTTTTTAAAGGGTTTGCGCATGCGCAGTGAAGGTGGTCACGCCGCACACCACCACCACCGGATTAAGCTTCGCCATAAGATGCTTCACATCTAACACCTGCCGGCGCTTACCTCCTCAACCTATCCTCCTCCTCCTCCTCCGCGGACAACGCTGGACAACGCCGGATGCCTGACATAGCCCGACTATGAAATGCATTCGCATTTCAAAAATTACACCATCTTCCGGTAAAGGGAACCATGTGTAGATGTGAAGCAGCGGGCGCTAACGCTTACACCGGCGGCGGCGTTGACGCTGGCGCTCATCGCAGCGTTGCGCAGGAGAGAAAACTGGGGATGCGTAAAGCACGCAGCGATGGAGCGGTGTTTCCTACTGGAACATGCCAATCGCTGCTAATGTGCAATGAGAGACAGAAGACTCCCACTGGACACAGAGACTCGCAGTCCGCTTTTAGTTAACGCGCACGCTGCGAATTTTTATTGTTCAACAACGCACAGGAGAAATCTCCCACCGGCACCACCTTGGAGGTCAAGATCCATTGCCATATATACCGGGTGGCCAGTGAACGGTTGTGCAGCGCGAGTAGTCGGTTTTTTCAACCAAGAAACTCGCTAGCAGACGCTGCCTGTGTCGGCGTCGCGAGGCGAGAGAGGGGGGGGGGGAGCGTAGAAGAGGAGAGAGAGGTGGGACGCGCATGCGCAATGGGAGTGTGGACGCCGCGGGCAGGGATGCCTAGAGGAGAGAGGGGGAGAGAGGAGGTTTTTTATTTGTATTTTTTTAAAGGGTTTGCGCATGCGCATTAAGGGTGGTCACGCCGTACACCACCACCACCGGATTAAGCTTCGCCATAAGATGCTTCACATCTAACACCTGCCGGCGCTTACCTCCTCAACCTATCCTCCTCCTCCTCCTCCGCGGACAACGCTGGACAACGTCGAATGCCTGACATAGCCCGACTATGAAATGCATTCGCATTTAAAAGAGCATGTCATTGAAGCCATAGCCATGCCAGTAATTTGCCGCGACATCGCAGCCACGGCTATGGAATGCTCTTTCACAGCCAAATTGCACGAGCAAAATTACCGGCTGGCAGACGATCAAACTGTGCCTTGAGAGTGTGGTGAGAAAGGCATAAGCCTGGTCATCGGATCTGATCAAGTGTGGAAGATTGGGAGCGGCGAAATCATACGCAGCACGGAAGTGCAAGGATTGGTCGCTGTCAAGACCACTCTCGGATGGATGCTACAAGGTCCTGTAGCTAAAACGAGCTTCGTAAACGGAACATCTGAAGTGATGATCTGCGTCCTTCGAGTGCAAGCTGAAGCTGAAGGATTAGAGGAAAAGACGCTGGAGTCCTTTTGGACGTTGGATGCCATGGGAATCGCACCAAAGGAAGCAACGCATGGGTACAAAGACACGTTGTCTGTGTTCCAGAGTAAGATTGCAAAGATTGGAAAACGGTACCAAGTAGCCGTGCCACGTAAAGACCCCGACATCGAGCTGCTACAAGACAACTACAGCATCGCACTTACTCGTTTACGAAACCTGCTCAGACATATTTCGAAGTCCGAAGGATTGCTCGAGAGATACGATGCAGCAATCCGTCAGTACATTGTTTCCGGCCATGGTGAAGTTGTGCTTGAAAAGGAAGCACGGAACGGCCCTGCGTACTACATGCCACACAGGGAGGTCATTCGAGAGGTCTCACTCACAACCAAGCTCCGCGTGGTCTTTCACGCGTCCTCTCACGCCAAAGGAGAGAGATCTCCGAACAGTTGCCTTGAGACTGGACCGAACCTAAACCCGGACCTAGTGCAGGTTCTAATCCGTTTCAGATGGTACTTAGTTCCTACGACAGTAGACATCGAGAAGGCGTTCCTGCAAGTCGAAATACGAAAAGAAGACCGTGACCTGTTAGGTTTATGTGGTTTGACAAAAGACCTGATGTCCCTTTCAAGGAAGAAGAGGTACAGACGTGGCGAATGACCAGAGTGCCCTTTGGATCTACAGCTAGCTCATTCATGCTTACAGCTACTATCCAGCATCACTTGAAGACACAGGTTCACCCAGAGAAAAGGGCTGTAGCAGAGCTACTTCTCAAGTCGTTTTACGTGGATGATCTCCTATTCGGAGCGAAAGACGTGGAAGAAGCAGCGACTTTTTACAAGTGCACAAGAGAACTGATGAATGATGCTGGTATGCCTTTAAGAAAGTGGAGCTCAAGCAGCAGACAATTAGAACAACTGTTCGACTCCAACGATGCGCTTACCCAGGATAACGCTGGACATCAAGCGAAAGTACTAGGAATGGGCTGGTCCAAAGAAACAGACGCCTTCATCTACAATCCGGAGAACATCCTCAGTTTCTTGGAGAAGGCAAATGACACTAAGCGTTTCATCCTGCAGACCGTGTCAAGAATATATGACCCATTAGGTTTTATCGCACCGTGCGTGGTGCGAGGAAAGATGCTGTTTCAGCAGTTATGGATTTCAAAAGTTGATTGGGATGATGATATTCCTGATCACATTGCGGCAAAATGGCACGACTGGAGAAACCAGCTGATTCATCTGCCGAAAGTCAACGTTCCCCGTCACCTCATGAGCGGAGTTGCAGCACCACGCGACACTCAGCTACACGTTTTCGCCGACGCAAGCACAAAAGCGTACGGAGTTGTGCATATCTTCGTGTTTAAGATGTGAATGGGAGCGTGACTAGCAATCTGATTGCAGCCAAGTCAAGGATAGCCCCACTGAAAGCTCTATCATTGGCCGCGACTAGAGCTAATGGGTGCGTTAACAGGATGCAGGCTGTTAAAATATATCGTGAAAACATGCGCCGATCTCATGCCAAAAGCGCAATATTTTCTTTGGACTGACGCAACCATTGTACTTGGCTAGTTACAGCGAGAACCTTCGACTTTTGGTGTATTCGTGAAGAACCGAGTCAAAGAGATTCTGGATAATACGTCGGAATGCACGTGGCGCCACAGCCCGGGAGAAACAAATCTGGCAGATATAATGACCCGAGGTGTATCTTTAGACGCACTGTCTACCGACGTAGTCTGGTGGCAAGGACCAGCTTGGATCATTAAGGATTCAGCAAGATGGCCAGCGGTGAAACAGTCGCCGTCACACAAAAACGACATCCTAGGCATAGCAGTGACGAAACCAACGACACTACACTCAACAGCAAGCGTAGTGAAGCCAGCCCCATTGCTGGATGCCACGAAGTTCAACTCGCTGCACATGCTGCTCCATATCACAGCATGGGTGCAAGGATTCACTTCCAACGTTAAGTGCAAGATCAAAAAAGATGGAGCCATCTCTGCGGAAGACATATTGGCAGCCGAGAGATATTGGATCCGGCAAGTTCAAACGGAATCGTTTCCTGATGAGAGAAATTTGCTACTAAAAGGAAAAGGCTCGTCTAGTGACTCGTGGGCTAGCACAACTACACCCATTTATCGACGAAAACGGGTTTCTACGCGTCGGTGGAAGGCTGCAAAACCTCAAAGACAGCTGGGACGTGAAGCATCCATTCCTACTTCCAAGTCGACACCGTTTCACCAAGATGGATGCCCATCGTCGAGTCATGCACGGAGGAGTAACGACGACAGCACACAACGTACGCGAACGCTTCTGGGTCAAGAAAGTTTGCGAAGCCGTGAAGAAAGCGATCAACCGATGCCTGTTATGCGTCCGGCTCCGTACGAGACCCATTGTGCCGCCGTACCCCTTCCAGTTTGCCGCGTCGAAAGGACGAAGCCTTTCGACACCACAGGACTTGATTTCGCCGGACCATTGTATGCGAAGTCATCCGAGAGCACCGATAAGAAAATGTACATCGTAATTTTCACGTGTGCAGTAACAAGAGCGTTGCGCTTAGAACTAGTCGCGGACATGTCTTCACCTGCTTTCTTGTTGGCATTCCGGCGCTTTATTGCAAGGGGACTACCAAGTACCATTTACTCCGACAATGCCGTTACCTTCAAGAGAACATCTCGGGAGCTACAAAAAATATGGAAGGTACTTCGACAAGACGACTTCCAGATTTACATTGCCAACCAAAGAATTCAGTGGAAGTTCATAGTCGAAGCCGCCCCATGGTGGGGAGGCTGGTGGGAACGATTAGTAGGAACTGGGAAAACGGCACTCTGAAAAGTTTTAGGCCGAAGCTGTCTGTGCGCAGAACTGTCGACTATTTTAACTGAGAATGAAGTGGTGCTCAATTCACGGCCACTAACGTATTTGGATGATCAGGCCAGCGAGCCTGCAGCTCGGGCTGTTTTCTGACTAAGCCCTTGCCCCGGAATATGCACCCAGATTAACACCACGGACGAAGAGCAGCTCGAGCTAAAGCATTGTATGAATGCTATGGTAACACAGAGGGAGCCTACTTCGTAGACGCTGCGGGCCCCGTGGGAGGCATTTCTACAATAGCAGTAATTCACCAAAGTAAGGTAGTTGACGGCCTATCACTAAAATCCTCTGATGCATCTATTGTAGAGGAAACTGCAGTAGCCTTAGCAGCAACGCCCTCCACTGCGGAATACATACTTACAGATTCGAAAATAGCCTACCGGAACTACATGAGAGGACGTATTTCACCTCCAGCTCACGCCATCCTATGGCAGGCACGAACACGAGCCACGCAAAAGCAGCTCATCTGGGTGCCAGGTCACCAGGGGGTAGCCGGAAACGAGCTAGCACACAAGTCGGCCCGAGCATTCCTTCCCCGGGCTCTGTCTACCGACCCCTCAGACCACGGCATCCAACCACCAATACCGGCTACAACATTGCACAGATATACTGCAGCTATATCGCCTACGACGACAAACTTTGCTTCATCCCGCTAAGGGACTTACTAAAGCCGAGGAGACCTGTCTGCGCAGGCTCCAAACCATGTCGTACAGCAGCCCGGTCATAATGGCCAAAATAGACCCAGAACAATTTAGTGCAATATGTAAATTCTGTGGCACCCGCGCTGACCTGTTTCACATGGTTTGGGCCTGCCAGTCTAATAGAAGCATCGCGCAACCTACGCAGCCAACGGGGGAGGGGGTGGGAGGAGGCTTTCTCGAGCCCAGCTGTCGAGGACCAGCGGAGACTCGTGGAGCGGGCGGGCATCGCAGCGCAATCCAACGGAGTCCCGGACTAGGGACCCGCCCAGTCCTCTTTTAAACTACATTTCTGCAATAAATGTTTTATTCATTCATTCACGCCAGCACATTTCCTAGTCGGCCAGCAACTGACGACGTTACCAGATGGAAATACATTGTCAGACCAAGTAACAAGCAAAGGTGCCAACGACTACCATCGGCGTTTTCAACATCGACAAAAAATGATGAGTGATTTCTGGAAGCGATGGAAACATGAATATGTGCTCCAACTGCCATCTGCTTATCGCTCACCCACGCATCACTCAAGAAATTTAAAGGTCGGCGACATTGTAGTAGTGGAGATTCCTAACACACCCAAGTTATTCTGGCCACTAGCCCGAGTTCAAGAGGTGTACCCAGGAAACGAAGGAGTTGTGCGCACCTGTTCAGTCCGATTGCAGGGCGGCAGAATATTTAAGCGACCAGTGCAAAAGCTACATCGTCTAGAGCTAGATGTGACCGCATTTGAGGCCCCGGAGGATGTCGGAGATCAGCAGAAGACGACGAAGAAGGATTGATCGTGGGCTGCTGTCTCCGCAGCTAACGCCAATAAGTGCGTGCACCACTATCACCATCATGTACTGTTTTGTGTTCGATTATCGCCATTAAAGGCTTTTGTTGGTTGTGTCTCTCGGCTCCGTCTTTCTGGCGGCGCTATACCTATCGAAGGCCGGCGTTCCGCGACAGGTTTTTTCTCGGCCCCAGACAAATTGAGCTGTTTGTGCAAAATATCTATCCCAGCGTCCAGACCCAATCGTGGGGGTACTACCAACCATGCAAATAAATTTAGAGATTGTCTTCGTAACGTAGTTTACCAGCTTTCCCTGCCATGCGGAAAATATTACGTTGGCCAAACGGGTAGTTGTTTAAATGGGAGGTTGAAAGAACATGTGTGTAATGTTGATCTGTCGAAGCAAGGGTGGCTCTCCGCTCACTGTAGCACGTGTGGGTGTTGATAAGATACTCAGATTGTAGTATTTTCGCAAAATGCAGAGATCGCACCACGCGCAAAATCATCAAGGCAGGAAAGATTTTTTTCTTTGACGGATAATTGTGTTGTTAAGGCGTTTATTTGCCGGTACTCGGAGATACTGCGTAATGGCGACAGCCACGGCCAGGCACGAACTCTCAGCGCGAGCGGCGTCCTTTTTGCAGATGACCCACTAGAAGGCTCTCCAGAGTGCAACCCATTTCTAGGTTCCAATGCATCGCTACAATTACCCCGGGGACGAAAAGGGAGCCGCCGGGCGACCTAACAGCTTGTCACTATGAGCGGGTCATAGTAGGCCTTCAGGCGCTCCACGTTGACAATGTCGCGCCCTCGACGGCGCATGTCCGAAGATTGTTCGATGGGTTCGATCAGGTAGTTGACCGGAGATGTGCGCTCGATGACACGGTAGGGGCCCTCGTATTTCGGCAGTAGTTTTGAAGAGAGGCCAGCTACGGAGGTAGGGACCGAGAGCCAGACGAGTGCTCCAGGGAGGAACGTGGGCTCAGAAGTGGCGGAACCATCACGAATACTCTTCTGCCGCTCTTGTTCATTGTGAAGGTCTTGGCGAGCTCGCGACATTCTTCAGCAAGCCTGGCTGTGTCAGAAATTGGTGCACACTCAGTTGGGTCCGGCGTGTACGGGAGTATCGTGTCGATGGTGTGCGACGGGTGCCGCCCGTATAGTAAGAGGAAGGGTGAAAAACCAGTAGTGCTCTGAGGAGCGGTATTGTAAGCGTAGGTGACGAAGGGCAGTATAGCATCCCAATTCGTGTGGTCGGCGGCGACGTACATCGAAAGCATGTCACCGAGGGTGCGGTTAAAGCGTTCGGTGAGGCCATTTGTCTGCGGGTGGTAAGCATCAGTTTTGCGGTGGACAGAATGGCACTCCGTGAGGATGGCTTCGACGACTTCCGACAGGAAGACACGGCCTCGATCGCTGAAAAGCTCCTGGGGTGGACCGTGACGCAGTATAAATCGGTGCAGCAGGAAGGAGGCAACATCACGCGCAGTAGCCGCAGGGAGGGCGGCGGTTTCGGCGTATCGCGTCAGATGGTCTACGGCGACGATGGCCCAGCGGTTACCAGCCGACGTCAGAGGAAGTGGTCCATACAAATCAATACCCACGCGCCCAAACGGACGGTCAGAGCAAGGTAACGGTTGTAGACTGAATGGGAGTGCTGTGCTCCCATTCGATGCCTGTGGAGCTTCGATCTCGTACCCCGCACCTCCACCGATTCGTTAAGGCGTTTATTTGCCGGTACTCGGAGATACTGCGTAATGGCGACAGCCACGGCCAGGCACGAACTCTCAGCGCGAGCGGCGTCCTTTTTGCAGATGACCCACTAGAAGGTTCTCGAGAGTGCAACCCATTTCTAGGTTCCAATGCATCGCTACAGTGTAAGTACCCCTCTGTCGCACTCAGCGATAAAGAAAGGATGTACTTAGGTTTGTCCACGTGATGAATCCCTGTAAAATCATTCTGTTCCGCACATGGCTGTTGCAACAGTGTGTAACTGTATGAAAAGCGAAGGCTGTCCAAAGAAATAAATTGTTTGAAGTTAAGTGCTCTGTGTCCTCTCTTCTGTCCACTCCTGTCGGTTGCACTGATTTGCACTCATAATCATGTTGTACCAACACGCCCAATCCTACAGTCTTCTAAATGTTAGAAACGTGGTAGGTGGTTTCCTAGCAATGCATTGTAAGCATACGCTTATCTACCGGGGGGGAGATAAGTGGGGCGCTAGCCCCCCCCCCCCACCGAGAAAAATTAGGGGGCGGAGCCCCCCCTTCCCACTTTCTACTGTGGTCACTGTCACCTAAGAACAGGGAAACCAAGAACTGAGGCGAATTTTTCCTTCAGCACATCAATCACGTAACTATATAATAAAATTTGTCCTACGCTTCTGCTTTGAAGATAGTCCTCCGTGTCTCGCGACCACGCACTGTAGGGCCTCTGCGGCCTCTGGGGTGGTTATGCGACACTTTCGCGCCTTGCTCTCCAGCATTGCAGAGGAGGCTCCCGCTGAGCAGGGGTTAAATAATGTTAGAAAGCTCTGTCATGCTTTCCATTTGTTCTTCCTAGCCTGAAATTTAAATCAACGATGTCGCAAATACGGGTGGGAGCCAGTAAACATTTTATGGACCGATCAAACCTCTTGTTTAAGCAAATTCATTTTCTTTAATCGAAAGCAACAGCATCAGCGCTGCTCCAAATCCAAGCTGCTGTGAGTCGATGAGTGTGCAGCAGTGTTAGGGCGAACTGGGAGAGCTAAAAAAGATGTCCGCTTTAGTCTCTGATGAATCTGCTTCGCATTGCTTATTATGTTGCATTACTTCTCAGCTTCCAGTGATTGCGGCGGCTTGCAACAAGGCGACGAAAAACCGACAGATCCCTCGCGTTGTGGGAATAGATGAAATGCGAAGCAGCCAGCAAGGAGTAAATTATGCTGTACTTAACGTGCATGTCCTGATTTACATGTTAGGACCTGGCATTTACGTTCGTCATACAGTCACGCCACGCAATACTAATCTTGGTATATATCAAGCTAGCGAAACGGCCGTGAGCGCACCATGAGCGTGGTATGTAATACGTGCCATAAATATCATGCATGTCATGATTTTCCTGCTATCACCTGTCTTCTATGTTCAGGTGACAAGTAAAACAATATATCAATTTTCCGGCTTTAATAGGCCTAGCAAATGAAGGAAGAAAACATGCATATTCACGCAATTTTCGTAAAAACAACGGCAATGTTTCAGTCGCAAAAATTTTTTAGCTCTTTCACCAGTCAACATAGTATCTGCTAAAAATATTTTCAGCCTATGTAAACAAACGTTTATTTAGGAAAGTGCTTGCAAAGTTGACAAAAAACGATTTTTTTGGGATATTCACTCGTAAATTAGGCATCAAGGCCATCGCGATAAAAATATATGAGAGTGTTCATTATATGCTCCAACGTCTTCTCTTGTGATGTGGAAATTTTTGTTGCTGTAACTTTTGTTTAAAGCGAAAAAAATAATTTTTGATGTCCACAACCAACGTCACTATTAGGCGTTGGCAAACCGAAGCGTTTTCCGCAATTTTAGGTAAGTTAGTGAGACCGATTATTGGTTATTTCGGTAGTTTATTTCGTTTTGGACCTTGTTAGATTATTAAATGCGAAGCATTTCTTAGCGAACTTCGGCGAGTTGGAGCGTATCTATCTATCTATCTATCTATCTATCTATCTATCTATCTATCTATCTATCTATCTATCTATCTATCTATCTATCTATCTATCTATCTATCTATCTATCTATCTATCTATCTATCTATCTATCTATCTATCTATCTATCTATCTATCTATCTAGCCGCCTACGACTTTGTGCTCTCCTGGCCGTATCATTAATGGGATTTATACCAAATTTGGTATGGCATAACATGACCGTATGACGAACATAAATGGCTGGTCATATCATGAAAATCATTACTAACTTGCCATGAAAAGTATCATTTACATGGCACGCTCATGGCGCGCTCGCGGCCGTTTCGTTAGCTTGATAAACACCAAATTTGGTATTGAGTGACGTGACTGTATGACGAACATAAATGACAGGTGGTAATATGCAAATAATGACGTGCATGTCATCAACAACATGATTAACATGCCACGCTCATGGCGTGCTCGCGGCCGTTTCGTTAGCTTGAGATACACCAAATTTGGTATTGAGCGACATGACTGTATGACGAACATAAATGACAAGTGGTAATATGGAAATCATGACATGTCATGAGCGACATGACTTGCATTCCACGCTCATGGCGCGCTCGCAGCCGTTTCGTTAGCTTGATATACACCATATTTGGCATTCAGTGACATGACTCTATAATGAACATAAGTGGCAGGTGGTAACATGAAAATCTTGGCATGCATGTCATCTACAACGCCATTTACATGCCACGCTCATGGTGCGCTTGCGTCCAGTTCGCTAGCTGGATATACACCAAAATTGGTATTGCGCGACGTGACTGTATGACGAACATAAATGATAGGTACTAACATGTAAAACATGACATGCAAATTATGTAAAGCATGATCTGCTCCTTCCTGGCTGCTTCGCATTACATCGATTCCCACATTGCGTGGGATCTGCCGGCTTTTTTTTTCATTGGTTTTGAGCATTGATAGCCTTGTTTTAGGCCTTTAATGACTGCTGCGTCACCATGCGACATGAGACAGTGGATGGACGAGAAGCTGGGTTTCTGAGTGGCTACAGAAAAAAAAAATGGGCGGGCCTTCATCTTCGGCTATAAGAGTTGGACGTGATAGCGATATCCTGTCTCGAGTGCCTACTTCAACCACTTAGTGCATACTTGCTATGCACCCACTACGTGGTGTTAAGGGAATACGCGCAGTAAGGTGTGTGCCGTTTGTAATGGGTGGCCGGCTTTAAACTACGAAATCGTTATGATAGTCACATATTCAGACGCCCGATGGCAATGTACGCTTGTACCACGCAATATTCCTGCGATTGTGACGCCTATATAAAGGACGCTTGCGTTTGCGAAGCATGAAAGTTATTTTCACTGCATTTCCAAGCAGAGGAAGTTATTTTCACTGTATTTCGAAGCAGAGGCGTGGCTGTGTGGAACTAACTTGTTCCTACCGGCTAAGCGCGGAGGTGTTGGCCTTGTTCACTTATTTGTGCGCCAGATTGTCTCTAGATTTATTTTCCTCCGGGATGTGAATGATACTTTTTTACGCACTGTTGTGCAAATTAGATTACGAAAAAAAATTCCAGAGTTTATAGTTTCTTAATGTGATGATATGGGGGGGGCCCGCTGACCGGATTCTTGCTTGAGGTCTTACTCTCATATAGAATGTTGAAAGTTAGATTTTCTAATGAGTACTTGAGTGCTGTTACAAAAAAGATACTTTATAAAGACCTAATCGAAGTTCTCATCCCGACACCTATGTACCGTTTACCATATCATGGATACCAAGGACAAAACATTTTAAAAAGGGTTAAGAAAATGCCAATAACGCCAACTGCCAAAAGCTTCTTTTTCAAATTACATACGAATACACTTCCCGTAAAAACATGGCTTCAGGAAAAAGGCATTTTCATTCCTTGGAAAACCGATTGCCTATTATGCCAAAAACCAGAGTCTATAGAACATGCTTTTCTAGATTGCAGGGATGCGGTATTTTATTGGGACGTGCTCCAGCGTACCCTAAAGAAAGAATTACCTCTGGATCCTTATGGCATAAGGTTCGTCCCAATAGACAGCCCATATGACATCAAAAGGATCCTAGGTCTCTACGGATTATGGAAAACGAGAATGCAGGTACGCCATGCAGATGTGAATGTGAAATCTTCGAGAGACAATTTCATTGAAAGTGTCGTTCGAATTAGGGAGATCTTCAGAGCCCAGCCTGATCCACCAGACTGGGTCACTTTACTTGACGTGCTTAACGATATGAAAAAGTTCTAGATTAGGCAGCTTTGCATGAGTGTGACACTAACCATGGTTATATGAGGGCAGCGCGACCCGGACTTAGGACTGAGAGACACGTACACAAACGAGCGCTACTGACAACTGATTTATTTCATCACACATGCAGTAAATAAGTACACACAATAAAGGTGATCACGTGGCGTATATATGTCGTGATAGGGAATCATTTGATTACATGTTTCAAAAATTGCAATTCTTTATCGTGCAGCGCAACCGAAGTCTGGCTGACGCATGCGCCCTGATTTACATGTATGTGGTATGCTTCCACAATTTCGCGAAAGGTTTGGTTAAAATTGCTGTATAATACCTGTGTTTTATAAAACAATGGTTCACGTGTCTCTCAGTACTAAGTCCGGGTCGCGCTGCCCTCATATAACCATGTTTAACTACCAACTCGCCCAACTTGCCGTTGTGACACTAACGTGTTTTGTGTATTTGATCTTGCTGTACCGTTTGCACCACTGCAACAAAGAAGAAAAAAGAGGCGTGGATGTGTGGTAGAACACCTGCTTGCCACGCAGACGGCCCGGGTTCGATCCTCACTCGGACCCGGAAATTTTTATTTTTTATTTTATTTGCATCTTTCTCGATTTTTCGGTCACGGACAAGATGATGATTTTTCGGTCACAACGAATGATGCCGACGCCGACACCAACGCCGACGCCGGAATTTCTGCGAAACGACCTCTTTAACGCTATCGCGTTAAAAGAACTACTTCAACATTTACTACCACAAGGAGGACCACAATCTATCAGCAGAGCGGAACTTCTTTACCACTTCACATGGCAAAAGTGCATGCGGCTGTGTCGGCGGCCCACTTAAATGTCTGGCAGCAGCAGCGAGTCTGCAGAGGCCACATGGTGGTCGGATTCAGGCACCACAGCATTTGTTTATCTGGACCAAAAGGAATGTAAGTGCTGTTGCACTAATTTGGGTGCCACATTACATCCCTCAATTCAAGAAAAGAGAGCCCTGCTTGCTCAGAGATTCACCATGGCGATGCTGTCAAGGGGACCCGACTACTGCACCACGTCAAACCATCTACTCTTTCAACATTTAATATTGGGTTTACACCATTCTTCAACAGTCAAGAAATTCAGGCGAGAAAGCGGGTGTTAATGAGAAGGCAGCCTGGGTCGACGTTAATGATTAAGGTGTCGAAAATGCGATCAGAGGACGACACATCCAAACGCAAAAGACATGAACGACAAGAAATAACGTTTTGGAAACCACAGCTTCGTTTTGCAAATGCTGGTAAACCATGAAGCGCTGTTCTTGTGCTAGTCTGAAACACCTGAGAGCAAAGAACCATTTAATCCACGCATCAGTGGCATGAAATGAAGCAGAGTGAGCTAACAAATACCACAACCAAACGCTTACGTCCACGCTATGGTAGTCTGCTCGACTTCCCCAAGTGCCAAGAAAGGCTGTTAGAAGTGACAAAAGTTAGCTGGTTCCGATATATATACACTGATGCGAAGTCACACTGCCACAGTGTGCTTGAAAAACTGACAGAGTCCTCATCCAAGCGTGGGAAATCACCTAGAGTAAGCACATCTTCTACCGTGAAAAGACATCGGTACTCCTGTGGTGTCCTATGGTGTTCTGTGGGAAATCCGGTGGTGTCTAAATCTGACCACCATATGACCTCTGCAGACTTGCTGCTGCTCCCAGATGTTTAAGTGGGCCGCCGACACCGTCGCATACGATTCTGCCCACGGCTGGGCAAAGATACTTTGAAATTGTATCGCGATACGATACAAGATACTCAGGAAAGAAGTATTGGAGATACAGATACACGATACTACCGCAACAATTGTATCCGATACGATACTTGCCAATTGTATCTTAAGATACTTCGATACAATCGCAAATTTGTTGTTAGAGACCCCGAAATATAGCGGCAAACGCCCATACACAAAAATATTTGTTTGAAAATTTTTTGAGTGTGACCAATTTCATTTCATTTTAAAACAATGTCTGTTATTATCTCAAACGTTTTGTCCTTTTTGGTCAAAGTACATTAGTTGCGAAGATCTTATTACGGTTTCTTTTAGCTTAGCGTCGAAGCTTGGGCGGGTTGGTTAAACGTTGGAGGGAACACAGCGCAAAAGAAGACGGGGTCAAGG
Organism: Rhipicephalus appendiculatus; assembly: GCA_030522465.1. Taxonomy (NCBI): domain Eukaryota; kingdom Metazoa; phylum Arthropoda; class Arachnida; order Ixodida; family Ixodidae; genus Rhipicephalus; species Rhipicephalus appendiculatus. The sequence continues at coordinate 41,387 of JALIZH010017242.1, read as the reverse complement.
AAGGGCGACGCACACACAGCGCTGACTTGCAACACTTTGTCGCACATGTCAATGGCATATGTATAATCTTCATCCTTCCCTTCCATTGAATAAAATGTTGCAAGTCAGCAATGTGTGTGCGTCACCCTTCCTTGTCTTCGTCTTCTTTTTGCGCTGTGTTCCCTCCAATTCTTTTAGCTGCTTAACAGGACAGCTCTTTAGACACTTCGCTGACAGCGGTTCTTGCTTGTCATTTCTGTAATTGGTGGCAGACGCTGCTCAGCTTGCCGACCAGCTAACGGGTTGCCATCGAACCACACGAGCTTCAATAACAAGCCTTCGTACGATGGCGCAAATACCGACGCTCAGGTTTACCTTGCTCATAAAAACAATACCGAATCACCGTTGTTCAGCAGTGACAACGCTGGCAGCGACATTCTTTGTCACGCATTATGTATACATAAAGCAATTACTTTTCATACTCTTCTTATTTACTGGCGCAAAGTGTTCTTTATCTATATACTCACTAACGTGCAATCAATTTTTCTTCAACAAGATGACATGTGCACTCCAGAGACGCCTCAGACCTATTGTATTATCACGTGACGGTGACTAAGGAAGCGGCAGTCACTCCGGTATAGACCAAACTCTTTATTGGGCGAACTTGTGCTCAGAAAACGAAGTAACTCAACGTACAAGCAAATGGCACTGTACTGTGATATCGGCAATACATGTCGTCGGCCTTCGCTAATTTGATCATCGGCAGAACGCGTCTTGTTTTATACATCAGTGATCGCACCTTCCAGTGTTATCGCTGGCGCTCGCGTAAGCTCACAAATGAACTAGAGTACGGGCGTATTACGCGTAAACTTGATAATAATTTTGGGGGTGTAACGTCCCAAAACCACGATATGATTACGAGGGACGTAGTAGTGGAGGGCTCCAGAAAGTTTGACCATCTGGTGTTCTTTAACGTGCAATTAAATATAAGTACATGCGCCTCTAGCATTTTGCCTTCATCGAAATGCGGCTGCCACGGCAGGATTTGCGCGGAATCTTAACAGAACAATCTGAGACAATCTCGAAGATTCCGAAACATTGCGGTGCGGCTTGCGCCGAGCATTGATAACAGTTTTTAGTGGTTTAAACCCGATCACACCAAAATAAAAAAAATCAGAGTACATGGCAAATCGTCGCCTGCAAACGCCGCTATCCACGCTGTTGCCGCATATAGCTCCGATTACTTGGTAATTAATTATAGTAAAAAAAATTAGGGAGGCCTAAACAAGGAAAACAATTATAACTAAAATAGAAAAGCCGTTCCGTATCAAATATTCCTAGTGAATACGTGTAGACACACGATACAGGCGGCACTGCTAACAGCTATGACAATTAAGCATGAAGTATCGTCAACTTACCTGTTCAGGTTAGACAATAAAAAAAGTCAGTGCGTAAGGAAAATTGCCTAAAATGGCTCGTTGGGACGCTCTCGATAAAAACGGACCATTTGGTATAACAATGTTACTCGATTACCGTTCCAAAGTTTTTTTAAGCTAGCTTCTCATTATTTCCATTGTTATAATGTAAACTCAATTTCGCCATTTTACCAAGCAGTAAGCAGAATGTTTAGTACTGTATACTTAATGCATGTCCACATAATGACACACTTGTTTCCCAAATCGCCTAGGCACAAGACTAAACTCAAGTGAATATAAATGTATAAACAGTAGCAGAAATAAAGCACGCACTTAAAAGTAAGGATACAACTGAGAGCTTATTTTGGCTGCTTAGAAAACAAACATACTGCCGTCACCAGACCGATAAAAAGCAGTCCAGAGCCCTAGGTAATGTATGCGAAGCAAGAGAGGGACAACTAAGGAAGCACCTGTGCTGGCATTCATATTTTGATTTCAAGAGCTATTGTAATATAAATAGCAAGAAGAAAGTGATATGGTATACCAAGATATCATCTGGTAGGTAAACGCTTGTTCTATTAGATCTAGCATCGGTACCGGCGGTGCTATAGTTAGAATCTTATTTGCACATAAGTCAATGGCGTGTAATTTAAACTTACATCCACAAGATCATTCAAATCGCTGATGTGTGAAAGCTACGAGATGCAAAGCAACATCGTGCTTCAGATTTCGTAACGAAGTACCACGTACGAGGGTGGCATCAGAATTTGTGTGCTCATCGCCGCACGCATTGTGGTACGCGGCTCAGGTAAGTGGCTAAGTGTAAGTGTCATGGCACTGACACAAATAAAAAAAGGAAAAAATCGAGAAAAGAAAACGCACTTGAGCAAGCTCGCAAATATCTACGTTCGCGCGCTTGTTCCTGTCGCGACTGCGCAAGCGCTGTCATATTGCTCTGCCTCACCAAAAGGGCCGCGCACACCTCATCGTCTGCCTTCACTGGTAGACTATGGCGGAAAGATAAAAATGTGTCACTGCCCTTAGTTTTATTCAGGTGGCTTAGTGGCACCAGTAGCTTGAGAAGCGGAGTTCAGTCAGTGATTATTCATTCGCACGGTAGGGTTGCGATAGCAGTATCTTGTATCTTAAGATACACGATACATTATTGAAGGTATCGGAAATACAGATACAGATACTCATCTTGCGAGACGTATCGCGATACAGATACAAGATACCCAAAGAGTATCTAAGATAGTATCTAAGATACATGTATCTTCGATACCGGCCAGCCCTGCTTCTGCCATGTGAAGTGGCAAAGAAGTTCCACACAGCTGATAGATTGTGGTGCTAATGTTCAAGTACTTTTTGTCGGAGCTGGGCAGTATCGCGATACAAAAGTATCGCGATAGTATTTCAGAGATACTTAGAGTATCTGTATTTCTGTATCGAAATACATTAGAAAAATGTATTTGTATCTCAGTAGTGAAATACTTTTACGATGTATCGGTTGTATCGCGATACTGTGCGGGGCACGGGTATCTCGTTACTTTTTTTTTCGGAAATGAGCTGAGGCGTGTTTCCATAGGGGAAAGAATTTTTTTTCTTTTTCTGTGTGTTAAACAAGCAAAGGCGCACGTCTGTCGCAGACACAGGGAGGGCGGCGATGGTTTCCCCACAGGCACCGAATGGCCCATGTGGCAATGCACGCCATGCCGCCGACGGCAGAACCGCGGAGGCCGATCGGCCTCTGCCGAAGAAAGTCGCGTTCTCTCAAGACCAGTTCTGCGCGACAAATTTTTTTTCGGGTGGACAGCCAGCTCTTCATGACCCCCCGTGCGGATACCGCCTTGAAACAGAGGCTTTGCAGCGCTTCGCGCGCGTTCAATTCCCAAAGTGGCAGAACTTCCAAAAGCATTTCCCATAGTTGCGGCGGAAGTGACTCGACGATGGCTGTCTTTGTCGCCCTTTAAGCCACCCCTCCAGTGGCCTTCAGCCCTCTTTCAGCCCTTCCAGGGAATTGAAGGGCTGAAAATCTCTCACCCCCAAAGAACGTGATTTTGGGAAGCCAATGTTTGAATAGTGTAATAGTGTAGTTTTGACATATTGGGCTCAACTGTACCTAGGTAAAAAAATTGAAGGACACTTTGTACATTCCAAAGTGTGTACGGCGAAAGCGTGTGGCCATTCGACTGACTATGGGCACACTGCGCTTAGCACAGGCGGCGCCGCGAACGCGGCGGTGGTCAGCGCCAACGCGGCCCTTTCCGCGTCCCTGGGGTGATAGCGTTCCATTCCGAACCGCACGCGCGGCTGCATCTGCAAGCATGGTGTCACCTGCGTGCGTTCCTCTGCAACTGCTGGCTGGTTTTGTGACCGTGGAAGGTTTGAATAAATGTTTCGGACGAGCAAACATTGATAAAGGAAAGATTCTGTACCAGGTAGGTCATGTACATAATGTTAAACAACTTGTCTTTGCGGATGGAAGCGCGGTGACAGGTCGGTGTGTGCCCCAAACACGCATCAACGCTCCATCGAAGACCATCAAGTTGATAGTAAGCAAGGAATTTTATTCAATGATCTCGTTTTATTTCATTCCATTTTCTTGTTTTGAAGCTCTCTCGAAACAGATGCGCCATTGACGCGACCTGCGTGCGACTGAAGAGCAGGCATAGCCGGCAGGCGCAAGCACGTTGTGGCAGTGGCCGTGTACCTGTAGAGATTTGAGAGCGAATCAAAAACAAGTCATGTGAGAGTCCCATGAGAGTCATGTGAGCACCACTTACAACCACAATAAAACAAAAATACTGTCGAGATGTAGAAAACTGACTTGAGCACGACGTTTATTTAGGTTATTTAAAGTTAAGAAAAATAACATACGAGCATCAAAAGCGCAAAACAGGTACATTAGTCTTAAAAACAGAAACTGTGAATCGAATACGTCTGGAACGAAAAGAATATTCATTGCTGTCAAGCCTAAACAACGTCCAAAAGACGCATAAATGTCACCGCACCTTTCGCAGCGTTCCCATGAGTGAGCTGTTCCAGCCTTCTTGTAAGGGGATGGAAAAAATCGTTGGGTGGCAGGCTGGTTGCTCCTGTTCACTGGCCTTAGCATTACCCACGAAATGCCTACGGCAACTTCTGCTATTTTCTGTGTTCTCCCAGATTGTTGCATTAACGCTGCGCGTGAAATAAGAACGACAATTAAACAATCTCGTCGCGATACCGATTCAGTGTGAAAAAAAATGCATCGCCGTCTGAAAACCATGATTAATGGCTGTATCGCAATTAAGACATGTCTCAAACAATGTTTCATTCCATGGGCGCCTCTCGCATGGAATAAACGTAACACCGTGCACCGCATTAAATTGAAAACTGTCTTACTTGCCACGGCGAACAAGTTGTATCCCACGTCGGCTCTATTCTTCTCCCAGTGAGCCTTCGGGAAGCGGTAAAACTTGGTTCCAGGTGAATTTTCGTAGGTGTTGTGGCAGCGCACAACACGGCAAACCTTGTTGCTGCGACGCTGAGCCATCGAACGACCGCCAAAGATCAAACGTTTCCCAAAACTGCGGAAAAACACGGAGGAGCTAGCACGAACGCTGCCACCGGCCGCGGCGCGTTCGAAAGCTTCTAACACCCCAACGACGCGCGCGTCTCCGCTAGAGGCGTTCCCGTCAGCGGAGAGTTAGAAGCGCAGTGTGCCCATACGATGCCTTTTTTTCTTTTACACTCTCAGTGGGATAACACACAAACCGAATGTGTGCGTGTTTTCTTGTTTAATTTTTACCGCGAGTTGCACGGAGACGCGAGACTAATCTTCCTCCGTTCGCATGCGTTCGTATTTTCTCGCGCTTTGCGCATCGTGCAAACGCCATCCGCGTTCCAGCGCTTAAATTGACAGACCCTTTGTAAATTCCAAAGTGTGTTCCGCGAACGCGTGTGTCCATTGAGACGGCGTCGGTCAGAATGATTCCAAACGCTTGGCACAGCGACGCTACGCAAGCAAAGCGCTAGCGCTGTAGAGTCCGACGCGACCGGCGTCCATTTGCGCACCCCGGCGGCCACCTGGCTCCGTGCCAGAGCTCGGACGGACGGACGGACGCCGGACGGACGTGAGCATGAGACATTGAAGGCTTTAGCCTTAAAAGCTACGAAACTTCTACGAGAAGTCTTGAAGAAGCAGACGTGCACCTTGGGTGTTGTGATGCAAATTCTTCTTTTGGTTCGTAACGGCCCTCTGTGGCTGAGCCACTGAGAGTCTTTTTTGACAAAGATTTGTTTTAACAAACCACCACACGAAACATTTAATCTAGAATTGAAGTGAAAGCTATATATGTACACAAAATTACACTTAGTAAGAAGTTCACTGAACACGGTAAACCACTCCTAATTACAACCAAAACGTAAGTTCAATGATCTAAACTAGATAGTCTAGCTCTAACACGGCTGAGCGGCCGAGCGGAAAAGAACCCGAGTTCAGTCTGACCAAAACACGGATGCTTGACTGGTCGAGTTGACGTGGGCTGGCTGGCGACGACGATAGAGCGGCGGCTGGTGGGCGAGGCGTAGAGATGCCAGGGACAGACGGGGACACGGAAGGACGGACGGACAGGCACGGACGGATGAGCACGGATGGACGGATGGACACGGACAGACGGACGGACGGACGGACGGGCACGGACGGACGGATGGACACGGACCGACGGATACGGGTGGATGGACGGACGGACGGACGGACGGACGCCGGACGGACGTGAGCATGAGATATTAAAGGCTTTCGCCTTAAAACAGTCGAATCCGCAGCCGTCCGGCCCGGCGCCGACGAAACTCGGAAGGGGTAGCAGCTTGGGCTAGTTGGTATGTAGGCGGCTTTCAAAGTGGTGTCTCCACTGAGTGCTGAAGCGTCCATGTTGTCCCCGCCAAGTCACACTGCAGGGAACTATTCCTTCTCACGGTCGGTGGCCCTCCGCCACCCGGTCATGTGTAAATGTATGTGCGTGTGGCATGGGCGTCTGCAAAGGGGTGCAAAAGGGGCACTTGCCCCCCTCAAGCCATACCAGTACTTGCCCCTCACCCAAGCGATCTAAAAACGTTGCCCAAGCTCAACCAACGCTCCGCCCCTCCCCCCCACCCAAAAAAATCACCGGACGAGGCGCCCTTTAACATGATGACAGTTCGATGTCATCGCAGCACCGGCCACAATGAAATGTTAGTGCCCTTTGCCGACGCGATAGCTCTCGCCTGCCAACACTTGGCTGAGCTGTCCCTACTGTATTTAAGTGGCGTCTCGTTGTACAATAGGATGGTTTAGCCCTCGAGTCGCGACGAGTCACACGAGCTGCAGTCTTGAAAACGGCGACGACGGGCAAGGCACCACCGAAGCACACGTCACAAGACCGAGCAATGGCGAACGGTGAAGGCCGTGCAGCACGGTCTATACTGGATGGCACGTTCTTTCAACCCGTAGAGGATGGATCCAATGCTTCGGTGCTCAGAGCAAAATGTAACCTTTGCGGAAAAGTAATTTCTGGTTCGCAGACATCGACGTGAAACTTCGAAGTCCATCTCAAGGTGAAAAACGTGTATCTTTATCCTAGTTGTTATAGTTGTGTCTCTATAATTGTCATACGTTCCTTTGAACTCGAGTACGTTTTATTTATTCCCAGAGCGTACATCCAAATGGTGCATCAGAATATGAGCAGTACCTCAAGAGGCCCCGGAAGTGCTGTTCTGGACGCGAGAAGCAAACGAACGCGAGCGCACCAAGCAGCTAGAATACACAGCAAGCCTGGACAACTATTTTGGTTTAGCCAAAAATCGTCCAGGTCAAAAGAAGTTCAATGAGCTTCTCCAGAACTTGATTGTGAAGTCCATGCTCCCTCTGCGAGTTGTGGAGGAAGATGCTTTTCAGCAGTTCGTCAAAGGTAAGGGACGGCGTTCTAGCTGGAACAGTTCGTGCTCTATTGGTGTGTTGGGCGAATAACGCTGCATGTCACATATTTTCAGGAACCTGCCCTCATGTGGTGCTGGTGTCTCGAAGGACACTCGGGAGAAGGAGAGAGGACGCATTCGAAGACAAACTTCGCAGCATCAGAAGTGAGCGACAAGCGACGACACATGTGTGTACCACTGAGGACCGTGTGGTCTACTTCAACAAAAAGCTTCATGGGTGTAACAGCACACTGGGTAACTAGGCAATTTCAGTTATTAGATGCGAAGCAGCTTAAGGTGAAGTTCAATCCGGTGGTGGTGGTGGTGTGCGCCGTGACCACCCTTACTGCGCATGCGCAAACCCATTAAAAAATAAAAAAAACCTCCTCTCCCCCTCTCTATCCTCTAGGCATCCCTTCCCGCGGTGACCACACCTTCACTGCGCATGCGCGTCCCTTCCCCTCTCTTCCCTCCTACGATCCCCCCCTCTCTCCTCTAGGCATCCCTCTCCGCGGCATCCACACCCCCCACTGCGCATGCGCGTCCCCCCCTCTCTCTCCTCACCTACGCTCCCCCCCCTCTCTCGCCTCGCGACGCCGACGCAGGCAGCGTCTGCTAGCGAGTTTCTTGGTTGAAAAAACCGACTGCTCGCGCTGCACAACCGTTCACTGGCCAGCCCGTATATATGGCAATGGATCTTGACCTGCAAGGTAGTGCCGGTGGGAGATTTCTGTTGTGCGTTGTTGAACAATAAAAATTCGCAGCGTGCGCGTTAACTAAAAGCGGACTGCGGGTCTCTGTGTCCTGTCGGAGTCTTCTGTCTCTCATTGCCCATTAGGCAGCGATTGGCATTTTCCAGTAGGAAACACCGGTCTATCACTGCGTGCTTTGCGCCTCCCCAGGTTTCTCTCTTGCGCAAAGCTGCGATGAGCGCCAGCGTCAACGCCAGTGTAAGCGTTAGCGCCCGCTGCTTAGCATCTACACATGGTTCCCTTTAGCGGGAGATGGTGTAATTTTTTTAATCTATTAGAGTTATGCAGTTTTGCACCTGATATTGTACGCGGGTGTTCTTGCACCGTGCGCGACTCCGCACACGAGACAGAAAGCATAACTTTTGAAAGACGTTGACCGCTGCGTTGACTCAGAGTTAATTTCTAGCTTTGAGTGATTTTCTTGAAAGGTTTGAGTTGCACTGAACAAGACGATTCGCCCTAAGAACCGTGCTCGGATCGGCAACAAATTCGACGTATCATTTGCCTCAAAGATTACTCAGTGCTGTTCATACCTAAAATTGCTCAGTCAGTGGATTCTGTGCAATTTACCCTGTCTTTTCAGATTGATTTCGACACGCTTGAACGCAAATCGACAGCTCTAGCTTGCAAAAGCTTTCTTGGAACGCACTCACACGACCGTGTAGCAGAGCTGCTTTTTAATGTCTACGCAGACTTCAGCCTGGAAACGAAGCAAGTCGTAGGCACAGTGACCGACAACGGAGGCAACTTTATAAAGGCTTTCAAAGAATTTGGAATCGATGACACCACTGACGGTACGCATTATTGTCTCTCTTCGAATATTTTTCTCTAAGCTCTTTCACCTGATCTGTGATTGAAGAGTACGTATTGACTCGACCTGAGGTCTGAGTCAATCACCCTAACCTCAGAAAACGCACTGCCGCCCCACACGACGCCAGCGACCCATGCTTTAAATTTGATAGATGAGCACGTCACCGTTCCGCCTTTCTCCAGCGTCATCATTTCGGTCGGCAGCGAAGAACCGATAGACTTGGAAGGCGTCATCGAGGGCGACCAGCACCTGCTTCTTAACCGTCAGATTGCGTCGCAAGAGGCATCGCCGAGCTGCATGATGGCAAAGCTAAAGTAATGCTTACAAATTTCAGCCACGAATACAGGCACCTCAACATTGGTACGACGGTCGCCTTCATGAATGAATTCGTAGACGCCAGCAACGCTTTCACCCTCGGCGACGCCACGGAACCTGCTTCGACGAATCGAGGTCCCCAACCAGTTTTCGACGTGAATCCGAGCCTTCCGAAGAACAAGCAATGCCAGCTCGAAGCCCTGCTCCTGCATTTCAGGGACTGCTTCTCGTCGTCGTCAAGGATCCGACAGACTCCACTCGCTAAACATCGCATTATAACAGAAGAAAGCGCCCGCCCAATCCGCCATACCCCGTATCGAGTTTCGACACGTGAACGTGAAGCCGTTAAGAAACAGGTCGACGAAATGCTACGCGACGACATCATTCAGCCTTCCAAGAGTCCATGGGCGTCACCTGTGGTCTTAGTGAAGAAGAAGGACGGAACCCTACGCTTCTGCGTCGATTATCGTCGCCTGAACAAAATCACGAAGAAGGACGTGTATCCTCTCCCACGCATAGACGACGCCCTGGATCGACTCCACAACGCGATGTACTTTTCGTCGATGGACCTCAGGACCGGGTATTGGCAAATCGAAGTCGACGAGAGAGACCGAGAGAAGACTGCCTTTATCACACCAGACGGCCTCTTCGACGTTCCAACGTGTTATGGACACTGTACTCGCCGGCTTGAAGTGGCAGACCTGCCTTGTGTACTTGGACGACGTCGTTGTCTTTTCTTCGAACTTCGACGAACATCTCCGGCGCCTTGAAGCTGTACTTCAAGCAATCAAGGCCTCCGGACTCACCCTGAAGCCAGAAAAGTGCCGCTTCGCATACGAGGAACTTCTTTTCTTGGGTCACGTCATCAGCAAGTCTGGAGTTCGCCCCGACCCACGGAAAACAGCTGCCATCGCTGCCTTCCCGCCGCCCACCGACAAGAAGGGCGTACGCCGATTTCTCGGCTTGTGCGCCTATTATAGACGCTTCGTCAAGGAATTTTCACGCATCGCCGAGCCACTAACTCAGCTCACGAAAAACGACGTGGAATTCAAGTGGGAAACGGCGCAAGTCGAAGCATTTCAAGAATTGAAACGACGCCTGCAGACGCCTCCAATACTTGCGCATTTCGACGAACACGCCGACACGGAAATCCACACCGACGCAAGCAGCGTAGGACTCGGCGCCGTTCTTGTCCAGAGAAATGCCGGCGTGGAAAGGGTTATCAGTTATGCTAGCCGGTCGCTATCCAAGGCAGAAGCCAACTATTCCACAACAGAAAAGGAGTGCCTTGCCATCATCTGGGCAACGTGAAAGTTTCGCCCCTACCTCTACGGCAGGCCCTTCAAAGTTGTGAGCGACCACCACGCCTTGTGTTGGCTAGCTAACCTGAAGGACCCTTCAGGTCGTCTCGCCAGATGGAGTCTGAGACTTCAAGAATTCGACGTTACCGTCGTTTACAAGTCCGGACGAAAACACTCTGACGCCGACTGCTTGTCTCGCGCCCCCCGTCGACCCGCCGCCGCAGGATGACCAGGAGGATGACGGCTTCCTGGGAACCATAAGTGCCGACGACTTCGCCGAACGACAACGAGCCGACTCGGAACTCAGGGGCCTTGTGGACTACCTCGAAGGCAAGACCGCCATTGTTCCAAAGGCATTCAAGCGAGGACTCGCTTCGTTTTTCTTGCGAAACGGCATTCTCCTAAAGAAGAACTTCTCGCCACTTCGAGCCAACTACCTTCTCGTAGTGCCCTCAGCCTTGCGACCAGAAGTCCTGCAGGCTCTACACGACGACCCGACGGCTGGACACCTCGGACTTTCCCGCACGCTCGCCAGAGTACAGGAAAAGTATTCCTGGCCGCATCTTGCCGCCGACGTCACCCGCTACGTAAGGACGTGCCGAGACTGTCAGCGACGGAAGACACCGCCCACAAGACCAGCAGGCTTCCTTCAGCCGATCGAGCCTCCTCGGCGACCGTTCCAGCAGATCGGGATGGACCTCCTCGGGCCGTTCCCAACGTCGACTTGCGGAAATAAATGGATCATCGTAGCTACCGACTACCTCACCCGCTACGCCGAAACAAAGGCCCTGCCTAAAGGCAGTGCCGCCGAGGTAGCCAAGTTCTTCGTTGAAAACATCGTGCTTCGACACGGCGCCCCAGAGGTTCTCATCACCGACAGAGGTACGGCGTTTACGGCTGACCTAACTCAGGCGATCTTGGGATACAGCCACACAAGCCACCGCCGGACCACCGCGTACCACCCACAGACCAACGGCCTCACCGAGCGTCTTAATAAGACCATTGCCGACATGCTGGCCATGTACGTCGATGTCGAACACAAGACGTGGGACGCCATCCTCCCGTACGTGACCTTCGCGTACAACACGGCCATACAAGAAACGACGCAGATGGCGCCATACAAGTTGATATACGGACGGAGCCCGGCAACGACGCTCGACGCCATGTTGCCAAACGTCACCGACGAAGCAAACATCGACGTCACCGCCTACCTACAGCGCGCCGAAGAAGCCCGACAACTAGCCCGCCTCCGCATCAAGAATCAACAGACGACCGATAGCCGCCGCTACAATCTTCGACGTCGCTTCGTGGAATACCAGCCCGGCGATCGTGTTTGGGTGTGGACGCCGATACGCCGACGCGGACTAAGTGAAAAACTTCTGCGACGCTACTTCGGACCGTACAGGGTACTTAGACGTCTCGGCACACTCGACTACGAGGTTGTCCCCGACGGCATTACGAACTCTCAACGGCGCCGTGCGCGACCTGAAGTCGTCCATGTCGTGCGCCTCAAGCCGTTTCACGCGCGTTAGTGAACCTGAGGACTCTACTTTATTCATTGGACTTTCTTGCTTGTGCTTATTGTTTATTGTGCTTTCTTGATTTATTTATTGTTGCATGCATTCCCCCCCCCCCCCCTTCCCCGTGTTCTGTTTTAAGCATCGCGACGATGCTTTTTCAGAGGGGGGGGCATTGCCACGCGCGTTTCTAATTTTCACAGTAGCTGTATTCGGTTTTCGCCCACAAAGACTATCAGCAATGCTCAGCGCAAACCGCGCCTCTTTGTTCGAGAAGCTTCCCGATTATTGTAGATCGTTTTGTTAAGATTGCACGCAAGACGCGAACACTCGAGCTTATTCCAGAGCTTGCGCGACAGCCAGTGATACGGCTGGAATATTCGATGCCACACGTATAAATGCCGACGCACTTCACTGTTCGCCAGTTGATCGACGGCCGACGCTCCGTTCGCCGCTATCTGTGCCAGTGTGCATAGCTGTAATCTGACTTTACGTTTCACGGCCACAAGTTCGGCCAAATAAACAGTTTCTTCTTTGACCCGCTGACTGTTGCCTTCGTCGACGTCACGACCACGTGACAGTATTTGCTTTGATGAAGGAGGGAACAAGAATTTACTCACCCCTCTTGTTTCTTTACAGATCCGGAAATCGCTGTTACGTTTCCCCTTGAACTGTCGGGGTCATCGCTTCCTCATCATCTGCGGTGCGCGTGTCATACTTTAAGCCTCATCGCCACGGCTGACGCCAAGAAAGCCCTCAACAGAAGTCCTACGTGCAGTCGTCTCCACGACAGTGCAATCGCGAAATGCGCTCAGTATTGGGGCTCATCAAATCGGCCAAAGTCTGCAGAGATGGTGCTATCAGTTCTCGGAAGACAGCTGCCAACACCCTGCATCACGCGGTGGAGCTCTCTCTACCACACATTGGACGTAGTACTTCTCACGAACAAAGAGAAACTCAAGACACTCTCAGAGAAGCTCGACCTACCATATATAAGACACGCAGAGATAGACTTTCTGGAAGAATATCGGGGGGATTCTCTACCCAATCGCTGCAGGTGAGGTACTTCTTTTATAAATATTTTGAAGAGTCGTCTACGTTTATTAATTACAAGTTACTTTCGATCACCATCACTGGAGAAAATCAAGCAGCTTACATTATAAAGTATTTTTTTTTCAGCAGTCGATATCTCGCAGAAAAGCACGCCGAACCGACGATGTCTTGATGACGGCCTATTTGAGAAGCTCCTGTTGCTTAAGTGTGAATAAACACACCAACCTTTTCAGCAAAATATTTCTTATGTGTTCAATAAATGTATACTTTTTCTCCATTTAGTCGTGTTCGTTAGTGATTCCGGCGATTTGCTTAAACTATGCTATTTCTGGCGTAGCTGATATTGTTGCCACCAAGTATATCCTTTCCGGTGTACAATGCGTGTTACTCTTGCGGTGATAAAATATAATTTTGTATTGCAACTGATACCTGTAAAAATTTTGAAGGACACTTTGTACATTCCAAAGTGTTTTCGGCGAAAGCGTGTGGCCATTCCACTGACTATGTCATGCCTTTTTTCTTTTACACTCTCACTGGGACAACACAAAACCGAATGTGTGCGTGTTTTCTTTTTTAATTTTTTACCACGAATCGCAGCGAGACGCGAGACTAATCTTCCTCCGTTCGCATGCGTTAGTATTTTCTCGCGCATTACGCATCGCGCAAACGCCATCCGCGTTCCAGCGCTTAAATTGACGGACCCTTTCTAAATTTGAAAGTGTATTCCGTGGACGCATGTGTCCATTGAGACGGCGTCGGTCAGAATGATTGCAAGGGCTGGGCACAGCGACGCTACGCAAGCAAAAGCGCGAGCGCTGTAGAGTCCGACGCGACCGCCGTCCGTTTGCGCACCCCGGCGGCCACCTGATTCCGTGCCAGAGCTCGGATGGACAGACGGACGGACAGACCCACGGACGGACGGCGGACGGACAGACAGGCGGACGGACAAGACGGACGGACAGACGGAGGGCAGACGGACGGACGGACAAACAGACGGACAGATGAACGGATGGACAAACGGACGGACGGACAGATGAACGGATGGACAGACGGACGGACGGACACCGGATGGACACCGGACGGATGGACGGACGCACACCGGAGGGACGTGAGCATGAGACAGTAAAGGCTTTCGCCTTAAAATTACACCATCTCCCGCTAAAGGGAACCATGTGTAGATGCGAAGCAGCGGGTGCTAACGCTTACACTGGCGGCGGCTTTGACGCTGGCGCTCATCGCGGCGTTACGCAGGAAAGAAATCTAGGGAGGCGCAATCACGCAGTGATGGACCCGGTGTTTCCTACTGGAACATGCCAATGAGAGACAGAAGACTCCGATTGGACACAGAGACCGACCCGCAGTCCGCTTTTAGTTAACGCGCACGCTACGAATTTTTATCGTTCGACAACGCACAGGAGAAATCTCCCACCGGCACTACCTTGCAGGTCAAGATCCAAGTGCCTATGTATACGGGGTGGCCAGTAAACGGTTGTGGAGCTTGAGCAGTCGGTTTTTTTAATCAAGAAACTCGCTAGCAGACGCTGCCTGCGTCGGCGTTGAACGGTTGTGCAGCGCGAGCAGTCGGTTTTTTCAATCAAGAAACTCGCTAGCAGACGCTGCCTGCGTCGGCGTTGCGAAGCGAGAGAGGGGGGGAGCGTAGGAGAGGAGAGAGGGGTGGGAGGGGACGCGCATGCGCATTGGGGGTGTAAACGCCGCGGGAGGGATGCCTAGAGGAGAGAGGGGCAGGAAACGCGCATGCGCAGTGGGGATGTGGTTGCCGCTGGGAGGGATGCCTGGAGGAGAGAGATGGGGGGAGGGGACGCGCATGCGCATTGAGGCTGTGGACGCCGCGTAGAGGGATGCCTAGAAGAGAGAGAGGGGGAAGCGTAGGAGAGGAGAGAGAGGGGCATGGGACGCGCATGCGCAGTGAGAGTGTGGACGCCGCGGAGAGGGATGCCTAGAGGAGAGAGAGGGGGGAGGGGACGCGCATGCGCAATGGGTGTGTAAGCGCCGCGGGCGGGAGGGATACCTAGAGGAGAGAGAGGGGGGAGCGTAGGAGAGGAGGTGCGTGGGGAGGGTTTGCGTATGCGCAATAAGGGTGGTCAGGACGCACACCACCACCACCACCACCAACACCGGACGGACGGACGGACACCGGACGGACGTGAGCATGAGACATTAAAGGCTTTCGCCTTAATATGTCGCTATTAACAATTGTGTACAGTGTAACACTCCTTCGCAATGCCTTAACGGCACTCAGAGTACTGTGATAAATAAATATATTGCAAGTTTCACAGAGCTGCAACATTTGCAATGTTATGCTGCACTTAATAAATGTTTTTTTTTTCGGAGTATGAACATCCCCGAAATAAAAAGTATTTCAGTATCTGTATTGCTGTATCTGTATTCCGGAATACTTTTTTCGCCTTTTTGCGAAAGTATCTGCGAAATATCCCGCCACGCCAAAGACAAATGTATCTCAGTATCTGTATTTTAGGCTTCCAACCCATGTATTTCGATATCTGTATTCCGGAATACTTTTTCAGTATCTCTGCCCAGCACTGGTATGAAGAGATCCCGTAAGGGAGTCGCATTTCGAGAACGAATTTTCTTTAGCCAGTGCGATTGCGGATTTCTCTGCCTTAGCGGTGTGAGGGCGGCAATACGTGTCTTGAGTCGGCGATTGAATCTCTGTCGTTTCCAGCGTCTTGTGAGTGGGCGCCTGGCATCTCGTAAATGCAACAGATGACTATCGATTGCTGGGGCTACGAGTGTAGGTGCGATTGTATTGGTAACCTCGTTCTTAAGTTTCAGTAAGGTGCCGGCTCACTCAGAGTATAATGTGGGAGTTTGATGAAAGGGAAAGTTTTCTGTCTTGCGGAAAGCTACCGAATCTATTAGCTTGACTGTCTTTTGATGTTTCTTGTGTCTGCAATACGATAAGGACGTGTGAATGATGAAATGGTCGCTCCCGAGATTCTCCTGTGAGTTCCACCAGCGTGGCTGAGGAAAGTTGATACCTATCGTTAGGTCGGGACATGTATCCCTCGAAACACTGTTACCCGTGCGAGTGGGGTAGGCTGGTTGGGTGAGGAAAGTGATACCCTCTGTGTGGGATATTGCGTGGAGCAGCCGTAGAAGAACTCGATGCCGTCAAGGTGAATAAAAAAATTGGGGGGACCCTTAATCTTCGCCTTTAAGAGTTGTACGCGATAGCGATATCCTGTCCCTAGTGCGTACTTCAATCACTTAGTGCATACTATGTAATGGGTAGCATGCTTTAAACCAGGTTGCAATTATGCGCGGCAAATGTGGGAAATGTTTTTCGAACTTGCTATGCACCCACTACGTGGTGTTAAGGGAATATGCGCAGTAAGGTGTGTGCCGTTCGTAATGGGTGGCTGGCTTTAAACTATGAAATCGTTATGATAGTCACATATCCTTGACGCCCGATGGCAATGTACGCTTGTATCACGCAATATTCCTGGGATATTACATGTTATATTGCTACGCCTATATCAAAAGACGCTTGCGTTTGCGAAGCATGAAAGTTATTTTCACTGCATTTCCAAGCAGAGGAAGTTATTTTCACAGTATTCCCAAGCAGAGGCATGGCTGTTTCACAGTATTCCCAAGCAGAGGGTTGGCTGTGTGGTAGAACACCTGCTTGCCACGCAGACGACCCGGGTTCGATCCTCACTCGGACCCGACAATTTTATTATTTATTTTATTTGCATCTTTCTCGATTTTTCGGTCACGGACAAGATGATGATTTTTCGCTCACAACCAACGACGCCGACACCGACGCCGGAATTTCTGCGAAACGAGCTCTTTAACGCTATCGCGTTAAAAGGCTTTTATTAATACTGACTGAGGCCATTAAGACCTTGCTATTAGTCTAGCGACTCCGTTTCTCCTCTCGTGCTTGCTGGCGCTTCTTCTTCATCTACTGGTGGTCCGCCAGCGCTCGCGATAGAATCAACACTCCCGGCCGCGCAGTGAAGTTAGTCACGCAGTTCCAGGTGCTATCATGTTATTATTGCAGCGCTAAAAACGAAGACGAAGGAACAATAGTGCACCTTGGCCGATCCCCCCGGAGTGGGTATGAGCCGTACCAAAGGTAAGAACAACAACAACAACACCGGACGAGCGCTGTTCTCGCAACTGAAAGATTTATTTCGAAAAAACGAAACGGGAAAACACTGCCGGGCAGCGCTCGTCCTGTGCACTATTGTTCGTTTTTAGCGCTGCATATATCATGAAAGCTTTCCAACTTGCCCAACCTTTCCATTCTACTCCAGGTGCTATAACTTCCGGGCAGGCCTTGTTACGATAAAGCTTCCTTGTGTTGTCTCACCATGACAGAACGGACGTTATCACCCAAACTTCTGAACTGAATGATCTCTGCGAGATTACGTTGTTGTCGATGCTGCCTTGTCTTGTCATCATAAGCCTTCTACTGTTCTTCAAACTCGCTCTTCATTTCGCGAAGCTGCTCTCTCCACTTGGCATGCAGACTGAGGACATTTTCCGCCAGCTTGCAGAACAAGTCGATCAGGTCAGCAGGCTTCTCCGTCTTACGTTTCGACTCCACCGCCCGCAGGAGCTCTTTGGCAAACTAGTACAGCAAAGCCTTCTCGTCTATGTTGTCATCCGGGTGAGGGAGTTCTGCCGTCTTGGAATCGATGTCCACAGTATCAGCACCGGACGCATCTTCGGCGAGCGGCACAAAACGCTCTCGCAGCCTCTGGACGACCGCATGGTGTTTCATGCGCAATCTCTCGCTGGATCCCACTGTCTGGGTCGGCTCCTGTAGACGGCTCTCCAGGCTAGCCAATGGCGTATCACATCGGATCGTCTGCTGATTCAGACCTGTGTACATATGTCCCGGCTGCTTCTTTCCTTCCACCGATTCAGCATGGTGTCATTCCTCAACCAACTTCTGCTGCATCTTGGGCACTGTAGTGATTGACGTGCGCGAGTGTTTAAAGTGCGCGCCATGCAAGATTCAGAAGAAGAAAAGGAAGAAGAAAGTTGCACGAGCGCTAGAAAAATAAAATAGAAGAGAAGAGAAAAGACCAATCGGAGTAAGCCACGGGATGCGCGAAAAAGACAGGACGAAGCCTGGCGGAGAGAGGAGAGACACGAGAGAAGCTGCGAGGAAGACGGGTCACGTTCCACGGCGGTCGGGTTCCGGACCCGAGCCTTGGCGACCACCTGAGCCCGCGGCGACCTGCCCGTACGAGCAGGCCATGGCGACGCGCCTCTGACGGAGTCCTTCTTCGAAACGTCCTGTGCCCGTGGACACGTTGAGCTGTCGGGTTTCGGACCCGAGCTCTAGCGTAGGTGTCTGGCCAGGACGCGGCTTCGACGTCGGTGCCTCGTCTTCAACCAGCAGCCATGGAAGACCTCTTCGACCAGTGGTCTGCGAGCTCCACTCCGAAACCGGTCACCAACGACTGACCTTGGTGAGACCAGCGCGCTCGTGCCTCGCTTCTCCGTTCGCCTTAGGAACTGCTGGTTTAGGACTGCGTGAGATATTAGGGTTGAGGATTGTATTGCTATCTTGGGTTTCTGTCAGTGTTTTGTGTGTTCGTTTTGAGTGTGTGTATTAAATGTTGTGTTCAAACGGCCTCGTCCTTTCGTGGGTGTCTGTGGCGACGTCTCGGACACCCATTCACTAAGAACCTGCGCGTTGTTAAAACACCCTAACAACGTAACATTGGCGTCCGCAGCGACAGGACGAGGCCATTTGTATCACTTGAGTGAGGCTGACGACAAGTCAGGAAAGATTAGCATGGCGGAGTTAATGGAGTTGGCAATGAGCACGGGTTTGGAAGGCGCGGAATTGAGAGCATGGTTTCGGGAACGAGAAGCTCGAGCGCGTGAGGAGAGGGCCGCAGAAAGAGAGGCAAGGAAGGCAGAACTCGAGTTAAAGTTACGAAATGAGGAACGTGAAACTCGAGCACGTGAGGAGAGGGCCGCAGAACGTGAAGAACGAAGGAGAGTTCTGATTGAACAGTTAGAGCGTGAAGAACTTCAGCAGAAAACACTTCTGCTAAAGCTAAAGCTCACGGAGGCTTCGAAGACAGAGCTAGGAATAGAGGGACACGATAGGCCGGTGGTTAGCTCTGTGAAAAAGCACTTCGAAGTGTGCTCTGAAAACGGTGTCTCCAGGCGCGAGCAACGCTCTTTAGGTGCGGTTGTACTGGAACCTCACTGTAGCGTTTCTTTAGAGCCAGGATCTCAGCTAGAGCATGGCACAGATGTGTGTGGTCATGAAGCGAGGAATGGTCATGTGGAGCTCGACGAAGCACAGGACGGCTTCGGGCGCAAGGAACAGAAAAGTTCCATTAACGATGAGTGGCTCTTTAAAACTGGTGAGAGGCAAAGCACGTGTCTTGAAGAGGCAAGGGTGTCTCAGAGTAGACCCATTGCACAAACACAAAGTGTTTTTTGTAGTAAAGACGGCGAATGCCATAAAGCGAACTCTGGGATGATGACCACAGATTCGCCAAGTGGGCCGCAAGCGGCGGCAACAACTGATTCAGTCATGTTCGTGCACCATGGCAATGACGAACACGTTAGGAAAGGGAGGCCAACTTCTCTGGCTAAGGATAACAGAAATTATCCGAGACAGTTAGAAGAGAGTGTAGAAGCACAGGTCAAAGCTGACCGAATAAGGTCTGAAGTGTCATCAGCATACGAGGACGTGGCATCACTTAGGGACCTAACTGGTAATGTCAAAACAGATGAAGGAACAACCGATGATATTGAGGTTAATGGTAAAATCCCACTGCAGTGCTCATTGAGCAGTGAAGAAGCCAAGGTGTCTGTTGTGGCGTCCTTTGGGGCCGAAGGCAGTTCTTTTGGGAGTTTGAAACCCCAGCTAGCTGGTCGGCACAGACAAGGCGTTCACGTGCCTAAAACACCCAATCGAACGCGTCTGACTGGGAGCGCGTGCAAGCGTTGCGTCCATGGGTGTTGCGATCCTTGCTGGGCTGCCAAATCGGCAGGGCATCTGAGTAGCTTTGAGAAAGAGACGTCGGCTCGGAAACGGTGCCAAGCGTTCCCGGCTCGTTGTGGTAGATCACAGGCCTATGTAATTCGAATGATTTGGGACGCTATAACTTGAGCGTCGAGGTCAATACCCGGTGGTTTTTAAGGTTTTGACTGTAGGCAGCGGAGTTACATTTCTTGTACATATTTTAGCTTGTTGTGTGCTTGCATCTGAAGTGTTAAGTTTAGTATTTATTGTAGCTCTTCGAGCGTTTCGTGGACTGTTGGTTTAAAATAGACATTTACATTGAATAGACCATTATAGTGGGAAAGTGTGTTACTTAGGACTGTATAGGGACCTGTGCGGTGAACAGTTGCAGTATGGTGCATTATGCAACGAGCACGTCGCAGCAGTTTTTTTTTAGAAAAAAAAAACTTGATGAAAGGGGGGCTTATGTAGTGATTGACGTGCGCGAGTGTTTAAAGTGCGCGCCATGCAAGATTCAGAAGAAGAAAAGGAAGAAGAAAGTTGCACGAGCGCTAGAAAAATAAAATAGAAGAGAAGAGAAAAGACCAATCGGAGTAAGCCACGGGATGCGCGAAAAAGACAGGACGAAGCCTGGCGGAGAGAGGAGAGACACGAGAGAAGCTGCGAGGAAGACGGGTCACGTTCCACGGCGGTCGGGTTCCGGACCCGAGCCTTGGCGACCACCTGAGCCCGCGGCGACCTGCCCGTACGAGCAGGCCATGGCGACGCGCCTCTGACGGAGTCCTTCTTCGAAACGTCCTGTGCCCGTGGACACGTTGAGCTGTCGGGTTTCGGACCCGAGTTCTAGCGTAGGTGTCTGGCCAGGACGCGGCTTCGACGTCGGTGCCTCGTCTTCAACCAGCAGCCATGGAAGACCTCTTCGACCAGTGGTCTGCGAGCTCCACTCCGAAACCGGTCACCAACGACTGACCTTGGTGAGACCAGCGCGCTCGTGCCTCGCTTCTCCGTTCGCCTTAGGAACTGCTGGTTTAGGACTGCGTGAGATATTAGGGTTGAGGATTGTATTGCTATCTTGGGTTTCTGTCAGTGTTTTGTGTGTTCGTTTTGAGTGTGTGTATTAAATGTTGTGTTCAAACGGCCTCGTCCTTTCGTGGGTGTCTGTGGCGACGTCTCGGACACCCATTCACTAAGAACCTGCGCGTTGTTAAAACACCCTAACAACGTAACAGGCACCAAATGGGACGTCTGCCGTAGCTTCTCTTCTGCTGCAAGCAGCTGCTTCCGCACCTCATTCAACTCTTTGGTCTTGTAATCCTTCACCAAGTCTGCTTGAACAACTTTCCTCATGAATTCTTCAAGTTGATATACCAATAAAACTTGATATTCTAATTTCTCACGTTGTCTTCGCTCCTCGGAAAGCAGGCGTTGAAGTTCGCTTAGCTTGGTCGTATTATCGCTGCGTTCCCGTTCGCGCTCCAGTTTCTCCTTCAAGCAACTGTGATCGTAACTCGGCTATCTTGGCTTCTAGCGATGCTGACCGGTCCATGCTCCTCTCAATTTCAACTTGACTTGGTGCAGCGTCCTTCTGTTGGATGAGCCGCTTGCGGTTAACGCAGAATGCTGTCTCTGCGTGGGCCCTCTTTTCCGAAGGGGATGGAAGGCGTCTGGATAAGCGCGCTCGCATCATGACCTTCACGGGTCCCACTCGGTATGGGACAGCCGGGAGAGCTAGTATCTTCTCAACCAGCAGCTACTGGTGACTTACTTGGTTGTGACTTTGTTACACTTATCTTTTTAGTCACGTATTCACTTGGCTCGCTCGCATGGTCTTTTATGATGCATTGGGGCGGGTTCTTCGTAAGCTTCTGCAGATAACACATACTTGAGGCATGGCGACGTTTGCATCTCAAGCAGGAGATCCTTCGTTTGCAGTCGCGTGCCCTGTGGCCTTTCGTGGTACATCGGAAGCACCTTTTATCACTAGAATGCACTTGCTTCTTTTGCGTCGGGGACATGTCGGTAGGACACGCTTCTGTGGAGTGCTCTCTTGATGTGCAGAACACACAAATCTCTCTGTTATCTTGAAGATTCCTCATGAGGTTCATCAGGAGAACAGATGAGGTAGGCTGGTCCCAATTGCGACTTCGGGCTGGCTGGTTCGATGCATGCTGACCGCCGCTGTCTCGTCTGCTGCTATCCTTGTAGTCGCTCTTCTCCAGGCTCTCCACTACGACCGAAAGGAGTTTCAACAGACCGTCTAGCCCTGAAGAGTCAGCAGCTTGCTTACTCTCAAGCTTGTGCGGCACACGTACGGTGGTACAGAACTACGACGTCTCGGAGTAATGCCCTGAGTATGATGTCACAGAGCATCGATGAAAATGACGACCGCTGCACACCCAGTCACTCTAGCCCTCGGATGTTCACGAGTATATGGTCTTAGAGTTGTCGGAAGGGCTCTTGTGTCACCAGATGCTCGAACAGGAGTCAGCTGACGCAGTCTTGTAAAGTATTCCTGCTCTTAGCGAGTCTTGTCCCCGGAGCGCTTCTGTAGCATGTCTACAGCGTCCTTGTAAGATGCTTCCGTCGTTGGAAGACCGGCCACCGCTGAAGCAGCCTCTCCTTTCAGAAACTGACGCAAATAATGGAACTTCTCTGTCGTAGTCAGAGTGGCGTTGTTGTGGACAATCTGGACTAACTGCTCCCAGAACTCCGTCCATTTACACACATCCCCAGAAAAGGGAGCGATCGTGATTATCGGCAGCTTAGCTCCCGTCCTCTCCGATGGTGTAGTGATCACATGGGTAGTCGACCCCGATCCCTTTTCTGCTGGAGTGCTTGAAACGCGGTTCCGCCTTCTTAGGAGCTTGGCAAGGATTCGCGTCACGTTGTCCTCGTACTCTAAAACTGTGTCGTACTCGGATTGGAAGTCCTCGTCCGTGATGACGCTTTCTAATTTCGTTGTTGATCTTGTTCAACTCGTCGTTGTTGGGTTTTAAGCCTCTCGTAGATGGAATCGAGCTGCTCGCGCGTTGCGGAGTCATTTCGAAGTAGGGCACTTGCCTCGTTGGTGATCCGGCTGTTCAAGGATGATCGTGAAGTCCGCTTCGCCTTGAGCTTGTCCATTTCTTTCAGGCAACTCGCAGCCGTCGGTAGGTCTATCCCGGGTTTCGGCAACAAAATGTGTGGGATATGGCGTGGAAGCAGCCGTAGAAGAACTCGATGCCAATCAAGGGGAATAAAAAAGGCTTTTATTAATACTGACTGAGGCCATTAAGACCTTGCTATTAGTCCAGCGACCCCGTATCTCCTCTCGTGCTTGCTGGCGCTTCTTCTTCATCTACTGGTGGTCCGCCAGCGCTGGTGATAGAATCAACACCCTCAAGAGCCATGAGGTCGTACAGTTTTCGTCCTTTGGTGTCCTCCTGCGGATAACCCCAGGAAGGGTGTCGGACGTTAAAGTCGGCCTACTATAAGCAGCGGAGCATTTCGAGCTGGTTTTCTGGCTTTGCGGAAGACCTCGATGAAGGTTTGCTTATGCGACTTGGGTCGACTGTATATGTTAAGCACGTATACGGGCTGCTGAGAGCGCTTGATAGGCAGAAGTCGTATGAAGACGTACTCAAGCTGTGTATCGCGGGGGTCGAGATCTACCGTAACCGCAGTGCAGGTGTTGTGAACTAAAGTGCAGACCATTGTGTTGTGTTTGAACTAGACGCCCTCACCTGCAAAATACAAAAGCAGCGTCTCACAGTTAGAACAGGGGCACGGAAGAACACCTGTTAAGCTATTCATGGGGCGCCGTGATACCTCCGCGACAGTGTATAAAACCGGGGACTCGGAAGAGACATCTTCTTCAAACCCATGATGGTGCAGCTCCCTCGAAGTCTAAACATAATACAGTGGAACTGCAGAAGCTTTCGCCGCAAGGCGGCATCGCTGGAACATTACATAGGCACGCTCGATCACAAACCCGACATCATAGCGCTGCAGGATACCGTAGTCCCCGATATGAGATTTTCGTCGTACACAACACATGCCAAAAAACAGCGCGAAGGGCAGAGATCTTTCGAGAGCGGAGGGATCAATCCAATCGACTGAGAATATGAAGAAGCAAAGGACGGCTTTCGCCTTCCAGTAATCTGAGGCGAATGCATAAGGGGACTGTGCAAGTTTTAACGCGGATAGCGTTAAAGAGCTCGTTTCGCAGAAATTCCGGCATCGGCGTCGGCGGCGGCGTCGGCGTCGGCGGCGGCGGCGGCGTCGTTGGTTGTGAGCGAAAAATCATCATTTTGTCCGTGACCGAAAAATCGAGAAAGATGCAAATAAAATAAATAATAAAATTTCCGGGTCCGAGTGAGGATCGAACCCAGGCCGTCTGCGTGGCAAGCAGGTGTTCTACCACACAGCCACGCTTCTGCTTGGAATTGCATTGAAAATAACTTCCTCTGCTTGGGAAATGCAGTGAAACTGTCATGCTTTATAAACACACGCGTCCTATATACTGGCGTCACAATACAACATGTAACATCGAGTAATACTGCGTGGTGCAGGCGTAAATTGGCGTCAGGCGTCAGAACATGTGAATATCATAACGACATCGTGGTTCAAAGCCGGCCACCCATTACAAACGGCACACACCTTACTGCGCGTATTCCCTTAAGACCACGTAGTGGGTGCATAGCAAGTTAGGAAACATTTCACACGCGTACTGCTCATGGTTTCAAGCGTGCTACCCATTACATAGCATGCACTAAGTGATTGAAGTACGCACTAGATACAGGATATCGCTATCGCGTTCAACTCTTAAAGCGGGAGCTTAAGGGTCCCCCCAATTTTTTTCCGATCACAGTGGGATGAATGTATAAAAAAGCCTCCCCTTCATAACGGGGCGGTGACGCGCTCTACCAAGTTATTATTATTATTATTATTATTATTATTATTATTATTATTATTACTATTATTATCATGATCACTACAGCCTAATCTTGTATAATACCGGTGTCACACGGGCACTTTTAATCGCGATCAGGGCGATCCGGATCGGTTTTTCTTGATCGCGATCAACTTTATGGCCGCTGCTACACGGCCCAAGTTAATCCGGTTTGAGCTTAGGTCAGATGAAATGCACCAGGTGGCGTTAGCGAGCCCTAAAACTTGTACAATGCTTGTAACATGATTTACAAGTGGTTTATGAAACTCATTTTCTTTATAGGTAGTAGTTAAGTTGTTCACAAGCGTCTGCTTTGTAAAAACTTTTAAGTTTGTTGCACTTCTGCTCGTGACGTCAGGCATCGTCGACACTTGGCAACGCTGGCAGTCGCGGTTTCTGTCGTCTGCTTTCTTGCGCCAGGCGCCGCGAATTTTTGGCTGCGCTAGCTAAATGAATGCCACAGAAAAGCGCAGAATTGCTGCTCTTCTAATGACATCTGCTAATATCGTCGTAGATATATAAGTTGCAAGAGCGGAAACAGAAGAAAGCAAGAGACGCTGGATGCTCGTCAGCGCCTTAAGCACAGCTGCCGCATTGGCCGGTAATCTGGTCGTACATCGCCAAAGGTGGAAGTTCGATCGCAACGAGAGATGGTTTGAGGACACTCTACCGCACATCGGGGAACAGTTTTTCAAGCAATCTTTTCGCGTTTCAGGTGAAACATTTCGATACGTCGTGGAATCCTGCCGGCCCATTCTGCAATGTTATTCGCGCAAGAAACGCACGAACGTGAAAAAGTTTGCGTGCTACTACAAAAGTAATTTCATAAATACATAATTCGATAGAGATTTCGTTGCACTTACCTGTATTGCTGTGTGAGATTCTTAACTTTTAAACTTTGATTTCTGATGGCCCCCCGCTCGTAGCCGTCCAGTCGCAGCGAAGCGGCAATCTCGTTCTACACGCCAGAGTTTCGCTTCTGGCGCCGCAAGTCTGCCAGTCGCTCCTGCCAGCGGTCTATTAATCTACAGATCTCTTCATTCGACCACGAAGTGCGCGTGTGCTGCGACGTAGTCGAAAAGCTGGCAACACTCATAATCAATTTGCTTCAAGGCGCCCCAATGCTCCGACCGTGCGACAGTCGAACTAAGCGCGGAAGACAACGGTCGTCTGCTTATCGTCTGCTTCTCCCATAACTGCACGCGGTCAATATGAATCTTAAAATATGCGAAATTTCAGATATTGTTCCAATTTAAACAGCTTACGATTTGTTTTTTTATAAAAATCTGGCTTTTTAAATGTGTTTTCATTGAACAATGCTTGATTTTCTTGTTTACTGTGCTTTCAAAAAAGCTCGGCCAGGCGGCGCAGACGACAGCAAAAATCGCGATCTGTGAGCCAGATCGCGATGTGCGGATCGCGATAGTCTTGATCGCGATCGGGCCTGATCTCGATTAAAAGTGACCGTGTAGCAGCACCTAATCCGGATCGTCCTTAATCCGGATCGGCACTGATCGCGATTAAAAGTGCCCGTGTGACACCGGTATAAGAAGTTCTCTTACTGTAAAAACGAAAACTTTAAATTCCCAGCCCAACTTTCTGCGCCTTACCGCAAATTAACCTTAGTTTTCCTGCATTTTTTTTTGCTTTCTGCCTCCTTTTCCTTCACGAATCCTCCAGTCCGTCTTTTACTTATTTCTATCACCGACCTGTTTATCTTTTCCTAAAACACAAGGCTTCGCGCAAACTAGTGCCATAACGTACACCTGAGTGTACATCCCCACATTCAATTAAAACATGCTCCGCTGTTTCGTTACGCTCCTCACAATAATTTAGTATCGGGTTTTAGTACCTCCCTAAGCCAAAGTATGACTATGAGGGACGCCGTAGTGGAGGGCTCTGGAAATTCTGACCATCTGGTGTTCTTGTGCACTAACATCGCACAGTACACGGGCCTCTACCATTTCCCCTCCATCGAAATGCTAGCGCCGCGGTCGGGATCGAACACGTGACCTTCGGGTCAGTAGCCGAGCACCGTAACCGCTACACCACCGTG
This sequence comes from Rhipicephalus appendiculatus, assembly GCA_030522465.1. NCBI lineage: Eukaryota > Metazoa > Arthropoda > Arachnida > Ixodida > Ixodidae > Rhipicephalus > Rhipicephalus appendiculatus. The sequence goes on along the minus strand of JALIZH010017242.1, from coordinate 14,336 downwards.
GCGGACAACGTTTCTCACGCATGTGCATTTCTCTTCTTTACTGAGCGTCGCTTTATAATTCAGCGTACTAAACCCGACCTCCCTTCTAACAGCAAAGCGCTTCACATTGAATTACCGTGAAAAGTAACCTTGCTTATTTCCTCTTTATCCTTTCGGTAGTTACACTAAGCCAATTTTATTTCCATTGCTGCTATACAAAACATATTTCCGCCTCCCCCCACTTTTCGCTTAACGCTCTTCTTTACCGTATAGCCTGCACTGTCAGCCGTATATACCTGCTGCTGAGTCTCCTACTTCTTTTAGGGGCCAGGCTCCTTAGGGCATAGGCTAGTCCCGCGTCGTTGTCGTAGCCACCCCTGTGCGATGACGATGACGCTGCCATCACGGCACAGCACATGGAATGTACCCACTATGCGTCATAACGATGACGCTGATGACGATGAAGAATAAGCGTGTCCCGTTACCCTACTGGTGGGTGACTTTAACGTTGACATCACTGGAAACAGTTCGCGCATACAACACATGGCATCGCGATATGCATATCGTTTGACCACATGCAACCAACCACCATCCGAGGAACCTGCATCGATCTCCTCTTTGCAAACTTTCCACTACGACCCATCCAGGAACCACTCTCTTTCTATTTCACCGACCATAAAGCCGTTATAATGAAGGGGGGAACGGAAGCCACGGCTTATGTAAACGGTAACCACGACCAACGAAGAAACGAAAAGAAAACGGAAAATCACGGCTCATGAATAAAATATAAATTTCTTGTATATATACACAGAGTGTTTGTCACGTCTTTGATGATGTACTGGGCGAATTTCACGGAAGATTCACGGTTTACCGATGAACCTCCGGAGCTTCGCCCACTCATCATCATTCACTCCGTGGATATGCTCTGATTTTTTTTCTCAACTGTGAGTCAAGGCTCTTCACATACAAATACTGGAACGCCTTCTCTTCACATCTGCTGTCTTATAATCCTTAGCCTCTCTTCGAAACTAATTTTCCAACCTATTTTTAAAGTCACTATTGATTTCAGTGCCACTACACGTCTGCATGTTGTAGAGTGAAGTATAGTCTGTGCTTTATTATTGTTACACTGCGCTATTTTGAGGCCTAAGGTAAAATGTAGGGTAATAATAAGAATTGTATAGGGTAATTTTGACCGTGACATTGGGTTTTTCTAAAAACTTCCCCATCTCCCGCTTAAAGGGCCCCTCACCAGGCCCCGCAACAAATTTTAGTTAGACGCTGGCAGTTGTTGTGTGTCCGATGAAGAGCATTGTGCCACAAGAATTTTTTCAATCGGTTCATTAGGCGCTGAGAAAACCGGTATTTTGTTGCGGCGCCAAACCATGATGCGAGGATGTGAGATCGAAACCCTTGCCGCTCGCCCTGTGTAGCCTTCGCAAGCCAAATCTCTTCCCTACCTTCTCCGGCGTCCGATCGAGAGCAACACGTCATGGCACGCAGGGTCACGTGCGAATGACGTGGCCGAGGAAGCCCAGCCCCCGAGCATGCGTGAGGCGTTGTTTTGTTGACCAGCGTTATTTTGTGGTCTACTGCCTGTTTCTGCGGGATGGATGCCTCTGTACGCGTTCGTTTCACTTTTCACTGGCACGAGAGAGGCGGTATCACGAGCCAGTGCCGCATCTACGTTTACTTGGACGCTTTGAATAAATGAGCACATTGAGTGCTCGAACGCGCCAGAACATCACTTGCGTTTCCAGGGCTGCCGTCTGCTCAATGCGCTAACCGCGGGGACACGAACGCATGCGAAACGGAGGCACATTAGCCCCGCATATCGCTGCAATTAGCTGAACAAAAATGAAAAAGACACATTTCCCTGGTGCGTCTCATTATTTCTCTCAAGTTTTAAGTATCTATTCAAGCAACAAATTCCACAAACTACACACGTCGTGTCAAATAATTTTCGCAGTGTCACGTGCTACTGCTTTCGACGTGAGTGCACAGCCGTCTACGAATAGGACCGTCGTCACAGCACTGCCGTCTACGTAGGGTCATTCCGCCGTGTACGTCATCCCCTCATTATCTACGCGCGAGCACGCGAGAGGAAGGGCAAGCAGCCTTCAGCTTGAAATTTGACCCATTTCCGCGGCGCGTAGCGTTGCAAATTTTGGCACACGTGATCGTGAACGCTCAGTGTACCAGTTGCGCTCGTCAGCTCAAAATTGTCAAACCTGGTGAGGGGCCCTTTAAGGGAACCATGTGTGGGTGCGAAGCAGCGGGGAGATGGCTAGCTCGAGCGTGAGAAACGTCGCCGCTCCCACTTCGCGGCAGCGGCCCGGACGCTCGTCGCGGCGCTGCACAGGAGAGAGAATGAGGCGCGTGCGCTCCGTCATTTCCATACCGCGGAACTACCGTGGCGCCCCCCAGCGGAGTATGTAGCTGTCGCACCACCTGTCGTGCGCGCTCTACTCCTCTACTCCGTAGAATCCTCTACGCCGTAGAGTAGATGATTCCTAGAGGAGAGTGTGAAAATATGTGGTGCGCGGAAACGAAACCGGAACTTCAAGAACGAAAATGGTGTGCCATGCGGTGGCAAAGTGCGATTGTGCGCGTATGTGCCGTGCGGGACCGAAGAAGACGACGTCGGCAGCTCGTGAAGAGCGGCCTCGGGAGTGCGAGACCCGTGCCTTCGGTAGTGCGCGACGGTGGTGTTCGAGGCGGAGCAGCGTTCGTGGCCGAGCAGGACTCCGGCTGGGTGACTGGCCCAGGGACCAGGCGGTGCGCGGTGGTCCCCGTTCCTGAGAGCTGAGGAACCGATGCCCGAGCGAACGAGGCCTGCATTCCAGCTGGGCGACTGGCCCAGGGAGCAGGCGAGGTGCCGCTGACCGCGCTGCCGTCCACAGCGGTTGCTCGAGTCCCCGCTGTGGGCCACCGTTACTGCTGCCCTCTCACGGGCTGGCGCGACCTCGGTGTGCTGCCGGGACGAGACGCGGTGACCGTGTGCTGCTGCTGAGCAACCAGCCCCAATCACTTCTACTGCTTCTGTTGCGGCAGAGGGCCGGAGCATGGTGAGGGCCGACCCACGTTGAGGGCTGCCAACGAGCCAGGCGGCGCACCGTCCCCGAGCGACCGGCGTCGGTGTTCACGGCAACGATACGGCGAGAGACGCTTATTGCTCAGACACTATAAATGCAGGCCTATATATGTTGTTTAGCTCGCGTGCCCATTAAGTGTCAGTGCATGTCTGTCCATGTGTGGAGTTGTAATATAAGTGTGAACGTGTTTTTGTGCACTGGCGTACTGTCTGGATCTTTCTGGAGCGGTCCTGCCCCAATAACAACATCACAGAAAGAACGGGGGGGGGGGGGGAGGGGGGGACCGTCGGAGAGGAGATAGAGGGGGGAGGGAACGCGCATGCGCTGTGGGCGTGTGGGACGCGGGCAGGGTTGCCAGATTTGGCTACTTTACGCCAAATTGGCTACTTTTAAAAAGGCCGCGGCGACAAAAAAGTGACGGTGGCTACTTGGCTACTTTATGGCTAGTATTCTGGCACTGGCATAGCAGTTAATATACGCTAAAACCTAGCGCAACTATCAAAAAAATAAAGCAACTATCAAAAAAATAAATGTTCATTCGAACTGCCGGCTGCGCCTCCCTCGGTGTAATGGCTTTTGTGTACTCTGTATACCGCAAGCAATTGCGTGCGCCCGAAACGCATCGCGGCCGCCATGCTGTTCACATTATTAATTTCTAGAGGAGAGAAAGGGGGGAGCGTTGGAGAGGAGAGAGAGAGAGGGGGAGGGGACGCGCAGGCGCTGTGGGGGTTGTGGGACGGGGACGCGGGAAGGAGGGACGAAGAAAGCCCCCGCAAGCACATGCAAGCACGATCAAGGAATGGTGTCAACGGGACGCGGGCGCCGCTCCGTAGAGTAGAGGATTTCTCGAGGAGAGAAAGGGCGGAGCGTAGGGGGAGGAGAGAGAGGGGGTGTGGGACGTGGGAAGGAGGGACGGACAAAGCCTCCGCAAGCACACGCAAGCAACATAAAGGAATGGAGTCAACGTGGGCGACAGACACCACCGGTAGTGCGTGTTATTCTTTGCTTGCACCCACCACATGCCTAGCCATTGCTAAGCAGCCACTCTGTGCTCTCGGCTATGACTCTGGTGACTGTGGTGGTGGTTGACGGCCTTTTTGTACTACAGTGTTCTGGTTCGCATAGTGGGTGCTTCCCTATTTCATGAAAGTGACCGGACGCGGGACGCCGGATGCCGGACGCGGGAGGGACGGAGACAGCCCCGAGCATAAGATGCTTCGCATCTAAAAATCGACGCCATCTCCACGAGTGGGGCGAAGCTCTAACGCTTAAAGAAGGGTTGTTCCCAATGAGCTCAAGGACCCGTTTCCCTTTGAAGATTATAGCTTTGTGGCCAGTGAAGTACGTGGCGAGGGGATCTTGAATTACAGGATGCAATGCAAAGTTGGAGAAGGCAATGTCGATACAGGTCAGGGTTGCCAGATCCTCGAAGAGAAAAAGAGCCACAAAATTAAGCATAGTAGCCACAACAGTAGCCAACTGGCAGCCGTTATGTTATTTTGGAGCCAGAAAAGTAGCGAAACGTGATTTCAGTTTAGCTGATTTATCACCATGTTCTGGCACCTAAATTTATAAAAAATATACGTCACAGCAATGTTTATCACATCGCAATAGAGTAAAAAAAGACCAGGTGACTTCCTGGAGGACGCATTAAGACTAGAAAATTGGCAATTATGCTGCGGCGACATTCAAGTGTGCATATCGAGTTCACTTTTCCCAGCATGCCCCACGGCACTCAATGTAGAGCTCGTAACCCCTTTCAGACGTAGTCCGAATCTGATCCTGATGATCGCGAGGAGAAGTTCGTGCGACATTCTATTCCTTAAGTCGCTTTTTGAGAGAGCCACAGCAGAAAACACTCGCTCCGCTTCAAGGAGTTTCATTGCGCCGTCAGCAATGTCTTGTTAGGATTAGCGCCTGATGTATATTTCGTCTGTGTTAACAGATCACGCAAACAACTTAGACGCATGCGCGTAAGAAACGCATGCAGTGCATCGCGCTGGCACACAGTAATAAAAAACGAGCCTGTCATTGTCAAATAAATAAAATAGAACAGTCGACGTAACAAAAGTCATGGCTGACTAGTGCAGCAGCGTCGACAGTAATGAATAAATTCCCCATCTCCCGCTAAAGGGAACCACGTGTGGATGCGAAGCAGCGGGGAGATATTTAGCTTGAGCGGGAGGAACGTCGCCGCTCTCATTTCACGGCAGCGGTCCGGGCGCTCATCGCGGCGCTGCACAGGAGAGAGAATGAGGCGCGCGCGCTCCGTCATTTTCATACCACTGAACTACCGTGGTGCCCACAGCGGAGTATGCAGCTGTCACACCACCTGTCGTGCGCGCCGCTCCGTAGAGGATTCCTAGAGGAAAGGACGGGGGGGAGCGTAGGAGAGGAGAGAGAGGGGGGGCAGGGTACGTGCATGCGCTGTGGGGGGTGTGGGACGCGGGAGCCGCTCCGTAGAGTGGAGGATTTCTAGAGGAGAGAGGGAGAGAGGACGCGCATGCGCTGTGAGACGCCGGAGCCGCTCCGTAGAGTATTCTAAGAGTAGAGGAAGGGGGTGAGCGTACGAGAGCATAGGGGAGGGGACGCGGGGGCCGCTCCGTAGAGTAGATGATTCCTAGAGGAGAGAAAGGGGGTGAGCGTAGGAGAGAGAGGGGGAGGGGACGCGCATGCGTTGTGGTGGTGTGGGACGCGGGAAGGAGGGACGGACTGAGCCCCCTCCAAACACATGCAAGCAAAATCAAGCAATGGGGTCAACCTGGGCGACATACACTACCTGCCTAGACATTGCTGAGCAGCCTCTCTGTGCTCTCGGCCATGACTCAAGGAATGGGGTCAACCTGGGCGACAGACACCACCTGCCTAGCCATTACTAAGCAGCCTGTCTGTGCTCTCGGCCATGACTCTGATGATTGTAGTAGGGTTGACGGCCTTCATATTACTACAGTGTTCTGGTTCGCATAATGGCTGCTTCCCTACTTCATGAAAGTGGCCGGACGCGGGACGCGGGACACGGGACGCGGGACGGGGGACGCGGGACGGACAGAGCCCCGAGCATAAGATGCTTCGCATCTAAAAATTCCCCCATCTCCCGCTAAAGGGAACCATGTGTGGATGCGAAGCAGCGGGGAGATAACTAGCTTGAGCAGGAGGAACGTCGCCGCTCTGATTTCACGGCAGCGGTCCGGGCGCTCATCGCGGCGCTGCACAGGAGATAGAATGAGGCGCGCGCTCCGTCATTTTCATACCGCGGAACTACCGTGGCGCCCCCCAGCGGAGTATGCAGCTGTCACACCAGCTGTCGTGCGCGCCGCTCCGTAGAGGATTCCTAGAGGAGAGGACGGGGGGGGACCGTAGGAGAAGAGAGAGAGGGGGAGGGGACGTGCATGCGCTGTGGGGATGTGGGACGCGCGCTACGCTCCGTAGAGTAGATTATTCCTTGAGTACATAAAGGGAGTAAGCGTAGGAGAGCATAGGGGAGGGGACGCGCATGCGCTGTGGGGGGGGTGTGGGACGCGAGGGGCCGCTCCGTATAGTAGAGGATTCCTAGAGGAGAGAAAGGGTGTGAGCGTAGGAGAGAGAGGGGGAAGGGACGCGCATGCGCTGTGGTGGTGTGGGACGCGGGAAGGAGGGACGGACTAAGCCACTGCCAAACACATGCAACCAAGATTAAGGAAGGGGGTCAACCTGGGCGACAGACACCACCTGCCTAGCCATTGCTAAGCAGCCTCTCTGTGCCACGGTCACTTTTTTTGTCGCCGTGGCCTTTTAAATGTAGCCAATTTGGCGTAAAGTAGCCAAATCTGGCAACCCTGATACAGGTCCATCTGATGGTGGTGGGACGCTTACAGTCGTACGAGCTGCACCAGAGATCGTAACGGGACATCATGTGTGGGACTAGTCAGTCGTCAGCCTTGATGTCCACGTTGAAATCTCCTACGAGCACGTCGGAGATTACAAGCTTGCGAACCCGCCGCGCCGCTGCTTTTGCTTCTGGGGCGCTCATGAAGAGTAGCTGCGTGGACTGAGCTCCCGGCGCGCCATCTAGCGGGCCCCCTTTGAATTATAGCAGAGCTGCGCCTCCAGGCTTCGCCCCTATGAGAATTTGTGGTCTGGAACGCGCTTATTCTTCATCGTCATCTAGTGTACACGGCGCCAGGGACATAGCCCCGGCTAGAGAAGGTTCGCCCCTAAAAATTGGCTGTGACTTAACTGATGGTGTCATCCATTGGCAGATTCGGAGCATTTCCGGTGGCACTTTTTCTGCTCCACGTGGAGCACGTCTGTTCCATTGGTAGATTGAGAGTGCTCTCTGTATGTTCCATTGGCAGATCCGGAGCAGCTCCGTCGCGAGATCCACTCCACGGTGCATTTTTTGCTACTCCGCGAAAAGCGGCGGATTTGAGCGGAAGTCGCAAGCACCCCGTGCCCTGGAACGATGCCGACATTGGGCGCGCCAACGGACGCCGATCGCGTCGGTCGCGTCTCGCGTCGGAATAAACAGCGCTCACGTTTTGCTAGCGTAGCGTCGCTTTGCCCAGCGTGCCCACTCATGCAAGCAGAGAGACACGCGCATCGTGTTCCATTCTGACCCTGCCATTTGCTCCAGCGGGAGCGAGTGTGTTCCATTGGTAGATTCGCTTCGGTTGCCCTCCATCAGAGTGGAGTGCTCCGGTGCAGAGTTCGTCGGCCACTCCGAATCCGCCAATGGATAACACCATAAGTTATTCCTGGGGCGTGATTTTCGCGGTGTCCACTTAGTGGACATGTCCACTTCGGCGGAGTGCATTCAATTACACGAAAAAGCGGTGAACCGTGACGTCATGGCGCTCTTGACCACATCGACGCACCGAACCCGCCAGAACATGCGATGAAGTTTATCGATGAGGTTTATTTCTACGATGGAGTCGTAACGATTAATGACCGCACGGTGAAGCAGCGTCAAGTCCGCAAAAGCAGCACAGGCTCACGAGCAATCACAGCCTCGGCCTTTCGTCATCGTCTTTTGCAGGCGCATACCCGTTGGTGAATCTGCTCCACTACAATACCCCCGGAGTGAAGAGTAGCCATCCTGGCGACTCAGGGCGTAGGTAGAATGACAGGGTCGTAGTACGGCTTTAGACGGTCGACGTGTACGGTCTCGCGTCCGCGACGGCGTAAGTCTGGCTATTGTGTGAGGGGCTCGACGATGTAGTTCACCGGCGAGGTGGCATCATTGACACGGTATGGACCGTGGTACTGCGCCAGAAGTTTAGAAGAGAGTCCAGGGACGCGCGGGGGGCACCCATAGCCAAACAAGGGAGCCAGCAGGAAACGTGGGAGCTGGGTTATGCATGCCGTCATGTCTTGTGTTTTGTCGACCTTGAGCTTCGCTAGTCAGGGAACGAGCCAATTGACGGCAGTCTTCGGCGTATCGGCCTACTTCAGAAATTGGAGCGCCCTCCGAGGCATCAGGTCGGTACGGCAGTATGGTATCCAGTGGGTGGGAAGGCTCGCGGCCGTACAAAAGAAAGAATGGGGAAAAGCCGGTAGTCGCTTGCGTCGCGGTGTTGTATGCGAAGGTAACAAAAGGCAGCACGATGTCCCAGTTATTGTGGTCTGATGAGGTATGCATCCTCAACATGTCGCCGAGGGTGCGGTTGAACCGCTCGGTGAGGCCATTCGTTTGTGGATGGTAGGCGGTAGATTTCCAGTGAATGATGTTGCATTCAGCGAAGAGAGCTTGGATGACATCCGAGAGGAACACGGGGCCTCTATCACTGAGTAGTTCCCACGGAGCACCGTGGCGAAGGACGAAGTTGCGAAGGATGAAATGAGCAACTTCGCGCGCGGTCGCTGCCGGCAGAGCTGCAGTCTCGGCGTAGCGTGTCAAGTGATCGACGCCCACCATAATCCACCGGTTTCCAGAACCACTATACGGAAGGGGGGCCGTAGAGGTCGATACCGACGCGGTCAAAAGGGCGAGCAGGGCAGGGGAGTGGCTGCAAGGTGCCAGTAAGGTGTCGCGAAGGTGCCTTGCCTTGTTGACATGTAGTGCAAGACTGGACGTATTTCTGCACAAAGCGGTACATCCCACGCCAGTAGCATCGCTGACGCAGCCTTGCGTAGGTTTTCAAGACGCCGGCGTGTGCACTTTGGGGACCGGCGTGGAAGTTCGCGCATATATCAGAGCGCATATGACGAGGGACAGCAAGGAGCCACTTCCGACCGTCTGGCATGTAGTTGCGGCGGTACAGGATGTTGTCTCGCACGCAGAAGTGGACGACTTGGCGACGTAACGCTCTCGTCGAAGGGACAACAGATGGATTGGTAAGGTAGTCGAGCAGCAAGGCAAAATATGGGTCCTTGCGCTGCTCCGAAAGCATGTCGGTGTAGCTGAGCGATGACAAGGTCGTAAAGAGGGGTGACAGAGAAGTCACATCTGGTGTTATGGGTGAGCGGGAGAGTGCATCAGCGTCGGCATGCTTGCGACCAGAACGATATACGACACGAATGTCATATTCTTGCAAGCGAAGTGCCCAACAGCCCAAGCGTCCCGACGGGTCTTTCAAGGTGGAAAGCCAGCATAGAGCGTGGTGGTCTGTGACAACGTCGAAAGGACGGCCATAAAGGTACGGGCGAAACTTCGCCAGTGCCCAAATTATCGCCAAGCACTCCTTCTCTGTCACAGAATAATTTGATTCGGCCTTCTTCAGAGCACGACTCGCATAAGCGACAACATATTCTGCTTGGCCGTCTTTTCGTTGTGCCAAAACTGCACCGAGGCCGACGCCACTCGCATCGGTGTGAATTTCCGTGGGAGCAGTTGGGTCGTAGTGGCGAAGGATGGGTGGTGAGGTCAACAGGCGGCGCAGCTGGCGAAACGCATAATCACATTCAGGTAACCACGCGGATATACCTTTGCTGGTGGTAAGCAAGCTCGTCAAAGGTGCGATGATGGACGCAAAGTTACGCACGAAGCGACGAAAATACGAGCACAGGCCAATAAAACTTCTGAGGGCTTTGATGGATGTGGGCTTCGGGAAGTCGGCGACAGCTCGAAGCTTATCGGGATCCGGAAGAATGCCGTCTTTGGAGATGACATGGCCCAAGATGGTTAGCTTCCGTGCAGCAAATCTACATTTCTTGATGTTGAGTTGTAGACCTGCGGAAGTGAGGCACGTGAGAATCTCGCGGAGACGCGGAAGGTGTGTCGGAAATCTGTTGAAAACACGACTATGTCATCCAGGTAACACAGGCAGGTCTTCCATTTGTGTCCTCGAAGGATGCTATCGATCATGCGCTCAAATGGTGCAGGCGCGTTGCAGAGCCCAAATGGTATGACGTTGAACTGGTACAGACCATCGGGCGTTACAAAGGCTGTTTTAGGGCGATCACACTCAGCCATTGGTACCTGCCAATACCCAGAACGCAGATCCAAAGAAGTGAAATACTCTGCGCCTTGTAAGCAATCAAGAGCATCGTCTATTCGTGGCAGTGGATAGACGTCTTTTCTTGTAATCTTGTTTAAGCGGCGATAGTCAACGCAAAATCGCTTGGAGCCATCTTTTTTCTTGACCAATACCACTGGTGACGACCAAGGACTTTGAGAAGGCTGTATGACTCCGCGTTGAAGCATGTCATCTACTTCCTCCGAAATGACGCGGCGCTCTTCGGCCGAAACTCGGTAAGGCCGCTGTCGCAGGGGGGAGTGCGAACCGGTGTCGATCGTATGTGAGATGGTCGTGGTGCGACCTAGGGAACTTTTATGAAAGTCGAACGAAGAGGTGAAGTTTTCAAGGAGAGCAAGAAGTTGGCGTCTATGGGATGGGGAGAGATTGGCGTCAATGGCGGGTTCGAAAGCCGACGAAGTAGACTGTTGGGGAGGCAGGTGTGACAGCGGCAATGTCACGACGGGAGGGCTCAGTGGGAATGTCAAGAGCATCAATGTGGTCGACAGGTTCTGCATCGCCTAAAGTCTCACCACGGAGTAAAGCAACTGGGTAGTTGCAGTGGTTTGTGACCAGCATTGTTGTTGATCCAGATGTAATAGCAAGGACGGCAAACGGAAGAAGAATGCCTTTACGCTGAGTAAATACGGGAGACGGCGTAAACACTACCGTGGCGTCAGGCTGGTCAGTACACGAAAGGGTAACGAGGACTGATGCCTTCGAAGGCAAGTTGGTGTCGGCATCAACGGTGAGTTTGCAGGTGAGAGGGGAACAGTCGGGCGATGAAAAATCACATGTTGGGACGAGAGACACTTCCGCACGCGAACAATCGATCATAGCTTCATGACGTGAAAGGAAATCCCAACCGAGGATGAGGTCATGGGAGCATGACGGCAGAACGAAAAAATTCGACTATGTACATAATGTCTTGGATGATGACGCGCGCTGTACACATAGCCGAGGGATGTATGCGCTGTGCACTAGCCGTGGACAGTACCATGCCAGAGAGAGAGGTTGTCACTTTCTTGATTCTTCGACAGATCTCGTTCATCACAGAAACGGCGGCCCCGGTATCTATAAGCGCTTGTGCAGTGACTCCCTCATCTACATCGATAACATTTTGTGGCGAAAATCGAGGCCTTAGGAATTGCGAAGCTGCTGCGGTTCTTGCCTCCGGAACTGCACCGATTAGTCTCCCGCATCAGATGGTGGTCGACGACGCATAGGTGATGGCGACCGGGGACGAGGAGATGGAAAACGTCGGCTGTCGGAGCGGCGATCCGAGTCTAAGTTTCGCTGAGGAGATGCAGATGTGGTGGCATATTGCGGCGCGTAGGTAGGCTTTCCGAAGGTGTCATGGACAGGTGCAGTGCGGCGGCGGCAGACGCGTGCAATATGGCCAGCAAGACCACACGCGAAGCAGATGGGGCGGTTGTCTTGGGTGCGCCACGCGTCTGATGGACGGAAGAAATGCTGTGAGGGCCGGTAAACTGGAGGCGGGGCGAGATGGGGTGGTGCCGAGAAGGAACCGGCGTGCGGTGGGGGCCGCGCACCACAGCTGCGTAGCTAAGAGGTGGAGATGGAGGGGGGCAGTGCACAGCCGGCACTTGGTAGCGGTGATGCCACAGACGTGGACGGGTAAGGAGCCGGAACTGTAGGGAGGGCCTCGCGAATTTCGGTCCGTATGGCCTGCTGCAGTGTCGCAGGCAGACTTGGGGCGGGCACGTCGCTATGAGGAAGCAGGGAGAGCTGTCGGGCCACTTCCTCCCTAATAAAATCTTTGATCTGGTACGACAGTGGGCTCTGGTGCATGTTGCCGTTGGAAATTGCGATGGCCGAGATCGAGTCGGGTGATGGAAGATTTTGCCGAGCGATGGAACGTTGACGGCGCAATTCGTCAAAGCTCTGGCATAGGTTTACCAGCACTGCCACGGTGGTTTGGCTTTTTGCCAGCAGCATCTGGAATGCGCCATCCTCTATCCCCTTGAGAATGTGTCTTATCTTCTCTTCTTCGGGCATAGAGGGGTTAACCCGCTTGCAGAGGTCGAGCACATCCTCAATGTAGCTCGGAAAGGCCTCGCCAGGCTGCTGTGCTCGGTGGCGTAGACGCTGGTCAGCGCGGAGCTGACGAACCTCTGGTCGGCCAAACGCTTCGGTCACAAGGGTCTTGAAGGCTGAACAGTTTGCGATGCTCGATTCACGGTTGGTGAACCATAATTTAGCGACGTCGGATAAGTAGATTATCACGTAGGGGTGAGCTTAGATTGGTCGTCCCACTTGTTACTGGCGCTTACGCGTTCGTACAAGGAGAGCCAGTATTCGACGTCTTGCTCACCGCTTCCGGTGAAAATCGGTGGGTGCCGTTGACGGGTAGAGCCGGCGCAGGAGGACGGGGCAGCCGATGTGGTTGGCTGGGAAGGGGCTGCGTCGGTGATCATCTCCGGTGGTCTCGTTGGCAATTTGCGAGAGCGGAGCTCCAGGTCGGTTGGGGGGATCTCAGCAACCTCCACCAAATGCGATGAAGTTTATCGATGAGGTCTATTTCTACGATGGAATCGTAACGATTAATGACCGCACGGGGAAGCAGCGTCAGGTCCGCAAAAGCAGCACAGGCTCACGAGCAATCACAGCCTCGGCCTTTCGTCATCGTCTTTTGCAGGCACATACCCGTTGGTGAATCTGCTCCACTACACCAGCATAAAGAGAAAGAAAGTGGACAAAATGAACAGTAACAGGACTCTTAAGGTATGAGGCCAAGCGAAAAAAGCAACTTTTTTTCCAAAATGTGAGTTTTGGTTTTTGATTATGGTAAACGCGCAATTTATTGCCCGTCATTTTGCTGCAAAAAGTTTCTGTCTACGCCAATTTTTTCAAAAGATACAAGCAAAAATGTGAGACCACCCATCACATACGAAACCGAAACTGAAAGTGCTGTTTTTGTGTGAATCACAAGATTAACTAGATATGTAGTATTTTGTTGGTTATTTAGCAATCATATCAAGTGCGAACATGTAATAATGCTCTAAAATCTTTGTGAACACATCATTATGGTTCATAAAAGTCATAAACTTCTCACCACGGGTACGTGTAACGTGGTACATGTGATGATCACACTCAGGGACACGTACGTGAGCCTGTAAACCATCAAATTTACTTTGATGGACGCTGTGTGTCATTTAAATAGTGAAAACAAGAGCATATTCTATGGTTTGAGCGAATTCGGATCGATCCAGGCCTCTACACTGCAAAGGCTTGCCTCACAAATGATCAGCACCGCAGCGCGAAAGCGTCCCGTCATGGCACTGATGCTGCATTGCAAGCTAGAAAAAAAATTAAGAGTTGCCACTCGAGCAAAGGCTCACAATAGTAAGGTCCACGATGGAACTGGCTACGAATATTGAGAATTTTAGCGCTCTTGATCACCTTGTGTAAGCGCCGCACCTGTTTCAAATCTTTTTTGTTGATTTTCTCAGAACTTATATTTCTGGTATATTTCCGTACGCGAACCGTCATGACTGTTTTGCTAATAAACATTTTTGATTAAAACTTGGCACACTTCCTTATCAACTTAGTAGGCGTGCAATGAACCTCAATAAGCAAAATCGTGCTACAAGGTTTAATATGGCTGCCTGTTATACGAAGGTGCCCCTAGTGAAAGTGCATTCTTTTTTGGTTATTTTATTACTATGTTGTTAATATTCCTCAGATCTCATTTGTTTTGGTTCATTGCACAGGCAAAGCCTGTTTCATGTCCCTGCAAAAAATAAATCTTTTTTTATTCAACGGAATTTGAGTTAGGAGTGTTCGCGTAAGGCCCACTTTTAATGAC